>RJWJ010036363.1:0-16106 GCA_004363605.1 Indri indri | reverse complement strand
AAAAAAAAAAAAAAAAAAAAAGAACAACCACAAGGAAATTCACCAGAAATGGAGGACATGACTGAAAGGGCACACCAGTCGTCTAACCCCTGTGTACACAAGTATCCTCATGAAGTCACATGGAACTTACCTCAAACATGTTACAATACCCCAAAAGAAAAAAAAGTTTACTTTTAGCAGAAAAACAACCAGAATTTCACTGTACTCTAAACAGTAGCATTGAAATCCAGAAGATAATGAGGAAATGTCTTCAGAATTTTAACAGAACATAATTTTCAACCTAGATTATGTACCAAATCAAACTAATAATCACAGATGGGGCAAAATTAAAAATGTTTAGACACTTAAGAATTCAATAAGTTTATCCCATATCCATCCTTTCTTTGGAAGCTACTCTTAGATGTGCTCCAGCATAATATAGAAATAATCTAAAATTTAAAAAGATATGGGATCGCTCATAGGAGGATTCAAAACAGAAGAGCAGCGATGAGAAATTCCAGGATGACAACTATGCAGCAGGCTCAGTGAACAATTGTTCTGACTGAAGCAAGAAAACAGAAGATTTCAGGAGAGAAAAATACTACAAATCTTGACAAAATAAAGTCTTTGGAGAAGTCAGCCCTACATTTCCAGTAATAATATGCACGGTGCATCAAAAGCCTCTTGCGCTGGAAAAGGCAGACCAACTAAAAAGCATCAATTGGACTTAAAGTTCTCAAATTCTAAGATAAGAAGAAATCACAGATACACGTATGAAGGCCTGTGATATCTGATTGTGAGGGCCAGTAGGTGATAAGTATTTAAAGAGGGGTCCTAGGTACTGACTTATGATTGCCTTGTGGGTATGGCTGAGCGGGCTTAACCTCACTTCCTTGCTCTTAGAAATATCAATGTGGAACATCTTTATTGTGCTTTTTCCACAGTGCAAAAAAGCATAGATTCTTGAGAGTTGGAGTGCACTGAACCTATGCTCTACTCTGAGGCAATGCTAGTACCTAGAAAGGATGAAACGGACCTTCCATTCATCTCCAGTTTGTGAGTAGTCACTGGGCTGCTGGAAATCTGTAAAAGTCTCACTAGGAACCAGGAGGGAATTTATAATTTTCTTAATGTTCTAAAGCTATAGGTTTATTTTAAAGTTTATAGTGTATTAAATTCCTAAAAATAAACAAGCACAATTAGCCTGCCATTCTAATTGCTAGAAATCATCTGAAGTATGCACAAAGACATATACATGGATTTAATTTTTAAAAATTTTTTATTTATTTATTTATTTAGAGACAGGGTCTTGCTCTGTCACCCAGGCTGAAGTACGGTGGCACAATAATAGCTCACTGTAACCTTGAACTCCTGGACTCAAGCATTTTTTGCTGTCTCAGCCTCCCGAGTAGCTAGGATTACAAGCTGTGCCACCACATCGGGCTGATTTTTAAAATTTTTTGTACAGACAGGGGCTCACTATATTGCCCAAGCTGATCTCAAACTCCTGATCTTAAGTGATCCTCTAACCTGGGCTATATGGATGTTTATTACCATAGTATAATAGAAAAAATTAAAATGGTTTAAATGCTTCAAAATATGTATACATTACAAACAGAATACTAGTTAATAACACAGGAAAATAGTTAATATATTAAATAAAAATTCAGGTTATTTAACAATATATAGAGTATGTAAAAGATTTATGGGAAGCAAATATACATATAAATAAATGTCCATTTAGATAAAGGACTAGCAAGATAATTTCTAAAATGGTGAGATTATAAATAATTTTTATAATTGTGTGTTACTCCTCATTTTTAAATTTTTCTGTAAGTATATAATACTTTTAACACGAGACAATATTTTTTAAGCATTTTATGGTACATGAAAAATAGAGAGGAAGAAATTACATCAAGAAATACAAGCTAATCCTACTTATACCTAAAATTTATATCTGACCTTTCCAGCTCCTAGGGAAATGAAGAAAACTCAATAGATTGCACAGCTTTCAATATGTGTGTGTGTGTGTGTGTGTGTGTGTCCATCTCGACTAGTGTAAGAGTTTTGACACTGATTGGTCAGGGGCATCCCAAAAAGAAATGCAAAGCAACATAATGGTAATATTTGTACTAATATCGAAAAACAATTACATTTGTTATTATATATATTGGTCATTGGGAAAAGACACAGATAAAATGTTTTGTAAGGGGAATGTTACACAGGCCAAAGTCAAGTGCCTTGTGCTGTCTCCTGGTTAAAATATGCAGCTTTCATAGGCATAATGTTAAATTGAGTTTTGTAAAAAAAATACGGTGGAGGGCAAAGTTAAATGATTATGCTGTGTTGTTTCTGGTGAGCTGGTGTAATACAGAAACTGAGCTTGGATGATTTTGGGTAGTGAATGGTTAATATGTTGCATGGATGAATGTTTTCCCTGTTATGTTTCCCTGAAGGGTGGAACATACTTTGATAGCATTAAATGATCCCTATTTTATTAGAGTTCTGATAACTTCAGTCTTGTTTTTCAGAGAAGCTAAATCCAAATAATACAAGTGTGAGGTTGCTAGAAAGAGTAGCTCGTCATTTTCTTTTCTGAAATGGAATAGATATATTTTCTGATGTTAAAGTTAATGTGTTTACTACAGAAAGTAGAGGGAAAAAATCCAGAAAGTAGAGGAAAATATGAAATAGGAAGTAAAACATCAATAATTTCATGACCCTACTGTTATCATTTAAGTACATACGACATTTAGTTATTAATATTTATGTGCGTGTATATATATTTATATGGCTAGATGCAAAAAATATATGTGTGCCTAAATTATATGTGTTAACAGATATAAACACACAAATGATAATATATTATGAAACATGATTTTTCACTTTAAAAATATAAATAGATCATGAACTTATCTTGCCTGTAAAGAAAAGCATATCTACAACATGTTTAATGGTAAAAAGAGGTAGACTATGTTTTTAATTGAAGAAAGATCCATATACTATAAATACCAGTCATGTAGAAGAGAAACACAATATTTAATCATGAAAATAAAGAGGATTAGGTGGTCTTCTTACCATACAGTAAATATTTTTAAATGAATTATTTACAAGTCGTAGAATGACATTTTATACAGCTATAATATAATATATATGTATATCTATACAGATGTTTAAGTATGGATGAACGTATGTCATTTACATCTCCATATGACTATGTGTGCACCTTCATGTGTGCTTTGTAATTCACATTTATGTTTAAATGTATGTAGACATTTTTGTAAATGCTTGAAATTATTCTGAACAAATGGGTACAGGCTTCTCTTACTGTACCCTTTCCCTGCCAAAGTCACTGGTATGTTGGCACAACTATCAGACACTCACAATCATCATCCATTATGTGGGTTTCATCTCTCCCTTTGAATGGCATTTACCATCTTAGCTGATCAGCATTTTATACTCCATGTGTCTTAGTGTCTTTCTTTTCTTTCGGAGACACTTTAAGGACAATGATAAAAAGTGAGAATGCAGATGAAAAGTATCCTGTCTCTCAAAACCACAAATTCAACTTCAAGGGCTTTATTTCAGCACTTTTAGAGCTGCCTGATTGACTACTCCATACACTAAAGAATGAGGGACAATTGAGGCCAATCATGCTGAACTAAAGGGAGTTGTAGAAGGAAAAACTTTTGATGTAGAGTTCAACTATAAGAGATAAACAGTATTATTTCACATTAAGAGGCAGCATTTTCTCATCTCAAAACTCAAAAGAAAATTTTGCCATGGAAATTCTTTTGAAATCCTTATATTATACTGCCTGCATTAAACAAGCTATGTAAGTCTGATACTTGATGCACTTTTGTTACTACTGCATAGCTTTATTCAGAGGTTCAAATATGACCTCGCATGGTGGACCCATTCTAGGCAATGGATAACCTTGCTAAGGTCACAAAACATCAAAGGCATCATTTCTGAGTTTTTTGATAGTAGATTTATTAGCAAATTATTCTGATCATAACTTTAGTAAAAGGTGATTCCCAACTCTTTTCCATATTTTGGCACACATAAAAAGTGATAACACTTGGATCACTGCCACAAATATTGGTGTATGTCCACAGTTGGAGATGAGATTTTGGATACTGACATCTGCAAATTCTACATGCCTCTCAGGTAACCCTCATGGGCAGTATGGCAGGGTAGCATGGCCCATGAGTCAGAAAATTTTGCTCTATTGAGGTGCGGTGGCTCATGCCTATAATCCTAGCATTTTAGAAGGCTAAGGTGGGAGGATTGCTTGAGGCCAGGAGTTTGAGATCAGCTTGAGCAACATAATGAGACCCTGTTACTGCACACACACACACACACACACACACACACACACAAAAGTAGCTGGGCATAGTGGCACACCCCTCCAGTCCCAGCTATCCGGGAGGCTGATGCAGGAGGATCTCTTGAACCCAGGAGTTTGAGGTTACAATGAACTATGACTGGGCCACTGCACTGCAGCCTGGGTGACAGAGCTGGACCCCCTGTCTAATTAAGAAAAAAGAAAAGTTGATCTATAAGAATCTTTATATTGCAGTGAGTTTAGAGTACCTTGTTCACAGCTAATTAGTATAACAGCAATGAGGAAACTAATTCTGTTATTCAAAAAACAAATTTCATATATTTGAAACCATACAATAACTATGCATGTGTATGTGTCTGTGTATATGTGTGTGCGTGTATGTCTCTCTCTATGTATATAAATGGAATAATTTTTAAACATTGGGCTGTGAAAAGTTTAATACTAAAGTTAGACTCTTATGATGGTGAAAGTTAAAACCTCAATTACATAAAAATTTAAAACATACTTCAAATGAAGAAAAAATAACATACAAAAGGGATAAAATTTTAACAAGCTTTATGTTTAAGCACAGAAGACAAAAAAATAGAAAAGTAGCAAAATGAAGAATATCAGGGATTAAATACAAATAAAATACAATAAAGAAAACACAAGTTCAAATTAATTAAAAATCAAAGAAAGGCACATAGAACAACAAGATACTTCCTGATGAAAAAGAAGAAAGAGCTTTTTCAGTGCTGGGGTACCAGAAGTGGCAGCCGTAGAATGTTCTTAGAGCTTAGACAGATTGGTCTAAATGCTGCTGTTGGAAAGGAATTCAATTGTTTTCAAAAAGTCTCTGTCCATTTTTGTGTTCAATTGTGCTTTCAAAGTAGCCTTAAGGCTACAAGATGTAGCCATTATATACCAACACACTAATTTTTTTTTTCTATCTAGTACTGTAACTGTGCAGTCCTGGTACGAATTCCTCCACATGAGGTGATCATTTACCCAGGTATCCCGCTATGACGTAACAGGAATTGCCTACCTTCCTGTTCCGTGGAGGAGGAGGGGTCTTCATTGTCCTCCATCATACCTTTCCAATTCATCCACTGCCACATTTAGGATTTTTATTATTATTACCATCCTGCTTCTGATAGCACTTTCAAAACAATGGATTACTTACCTTTCAAGTGAGAAAAAAGATTCAACTAAAACAATAAAGGGAATGTACTGCTTTCTTAAATAAAATTCTAGAGGTGGGCAATAATTGATCCTGCAGTTTAAACACTATCAGCAAGGTCTTAATTCTTCTCTGTTTTTCTGACTTTTCTTCCATACTCTGGACTTAGCCTCAGACTCCATACTGTTACCTCCTAGTAACTCCAGGCTTCCCTACTGTGGTAGAAAAATGACTCACAGTTTCACTAGACACCATCACAGAAAAGAAAAGTGGTCTTTACCAGCTGCTCCCAAAGGAAAGAGAAAAAAAACTATGTCCTATATGGCAGTCAACATCCCATACCTCATTGGCTCTGTTTTTGTAATGTGCCCATCAATGAAATGACCATTGCTGACAGAGAGATTGGCTGCAATGGTTGGGTTAAGTCAATTAAAACCCACCTTTGCAAGAAAGGAGCAGGACAACCCACCCACACCATCTGGTGTATGCCAGAGGCGAGAAAGGGGGGAGGATGTAAGCCCCCGTCACCATCTGGGTGTTATTTTCCTAAAAGAAGAGTGGATAAAAAGCAAAAATGGCAATCGTCTATCACATATTAATCTAGAGACTATTACTTATAGTAGTTTCATAAAGACTATGGTTCTATTTTTAAAATGAGAGTTATATTTGGTTTTGTAAAGGAGTAGGAGACTGTTTTATCCCATCTAACTTCACTATTCTGCCTCAACAAGTTGCAAATTTAGATTACTTCTAATAATTCATATCACACATAATCATGTCTACTCTTGGAAAAGAACTGTGAGAATTACCCTATCTCACATAACACTATGGTAATGAGTTTTGGTTTCTGATGACATGACATCTGTTGGATTCAGATCAGTGATCCAGAAACAAAAAGTTCTATCCAGTATTGTCCAGCTTCCTAAATCTAATATGCCAACAACTTAGTTAACTTTTTCTCTTTTAAATGAAAATTAGCTGAAGTAACTTCTGCCTTACTTGTTCGTGCTTGCTTCCCCCACCCCACTCCCAACCTCTCTAATCTTCTGGAAGATGGGTAATAAAAACAGACTCCATATGCATGTGTCTGACAACTACATACCAATTTAACTACTTTTATTTATTTAATCAATCCATGTAAACAAATATAAAATATATGGCTTGATTTTCATTATTCTGCACTAATTATAATCCATTCTTCCTTGAGATCATAGGTGTGAAGTTATTTATATAATAGTATTACATACTTAACTTGTCAAATATTCCTTTAATATATTTTTAAATATTTGTGTTACATCTTCTTATGCCACCCTTAGTTTTATTTGAATTTTTTAGGTTCAACTTAAAGAATTATCTTAAAAATCAATCATTTTAATATAATTTTTAATTCTTCCTCAATGATAAGAGTTTTTAGATGTTAGGATGGAATCCTGGTCTGTTAATCCTTATCAACTGCTGCCATGGAGAAATACACAGGAAAATCCATCAGTCCTTTTATTCTCGTGCCAACAGCCATTGTCACCAGCTATTCAAATTGGTTTTTCATTATATATCTTGCTTAGAGCAAATTGAAGTGTTATTCTACATGAGTAAGTCCTCCAGCTCTTTCCAACCAAGCAAGAGATGTCCTGGCAGGGAGTTTGATCTAAGTACAAAATTGTTGTCATAAAATTTATGCTTTATTGCACCCATTTCCAATAACTTAGTAGAAAAATACACTTCTGTGGAGCAGACATGCAGAGTGTGATATTTTATTTAATGAATGTTTTATTTACACATAGATGAATGCACACACACAAGCACAAACCCACCAGTCAAATGGTAAAGCTGGCATGGAAATTATTTCTACATAATATTTAGTATATTCCACAAACTTTGGTCAAGTAATAGACTGCCTGTTGGCCTTCATAGTGTCTACATATCCTAAATTATAGCCAGATTCAACACTAGTGTAAATGAAGGTCTAGGACTTCAAACTAATTCATGGTTATCCTCTAATTCACATTATGCCTGCCCACAATCTTTGTTCGATTTCATTTGAAAGAGTTACAAAAGAAACCACTAATTATGTCAAACATTCAAAGAAACATCTTTGATATAGAATTAAACAAAAGTGGAAGTATTTCAGTGAAGAGCAATGTTTTTCTGACAAGTGAATATCTCAGTTATTCATGCTATTAGACATTACACTGTTTTCCATTTCAATAACATCGGTTTTATCGTGTTACTTTTCTTCTTGACATTTCATTTCAGTAGTGTTTGCTTTGGTTTGGCCTGTTAACACTCTTACTTAAATTGGTGCCAGTCTTTCCCGGACTACATGGTTATTTTACAGAATATCTTGATAAACAGTAAAGGAAATAAAGAAAATAATTTAAAACACACATTTCTAACAATCCTGAGAATGTCAGAAATTCTATACCTTGTCAAAAAATTGTTTACCATATCTAGATTAGACACATTTTCTGCTCCATACACTCAATCTGTTAGGTAAATTTTTCTATTAAAATTCTCTTAATATTTAGATTAAGTTATTTAGACATTGTTTACATTTATTTAAGAAGATGCTGAATAATTCTGAAATAATTCTGAAAATCAGTAATGACATGTGGACTGGATTCTAGAAAGGGGCTTAATCTTTATGGTCTTCATAGGCTATTATGTATGTCAGAGAAGACAACTGCCAGGAAATCTCTTCATGTGAGAGTTCTGTGGATACACTGAGGACTAATGATCAAACCTGGAACTAAGGCACTTGAAGAAAAGACAAACTCTGCCCTTAATTCCATGGATAGTGCTCCTGATGGACAAAAAAATTATGCTTTATTCATTCATAGAATGACTATTTCAGAACCTACTAAGTACCAGACACTGATTTAGGTTTCCAGGAATATACATCAGTGAACAAACAGACAACTGTGTCTCCATGTCTTCCTGTGCCTTGCATTCTGGAGGGGAGAAGCTGAGAGTAAAAATAGTCAATAAGCAGATGATACAGAATATAAGTGCTATGGTAGTACAGGGCAAAGGACTCAGTAGTGCTTGGGTGGGATGGGAGTTGCAGACAGAATAACGTGGAGGGGTGGGTCTCACCATGAAGGACCACCACTGCAGCACAGTGAGCCAAGTGGAGGGGAGTAGGAGATGGGTTAGTTAGGTAAGAAGGTCAGATTTGTACAGCTTGTTAGGCCATTATAAGGACATTGACTTTTACCTCGAGCAAAATGAGAAGCAGAGCACAGCATGATTTAAGTTTTTAAGAATAACTCTGGCTAGCATGCTGAGAATGGACTGCATGGGGGAGGTGGTTGGGAGGCTACTGAAATAGTCTTAGATGGAACAAGAATGGAGTCAGTGAAGGCGGTAAGATACAGTTGGATTCTGGCTCTGCGTTGACAGTAGAGCCAACAGGATTTCCTGAGGATGACTCCATAGTTTTGGCCTAAACAATTGGGTAAGATTTAAGATGGCAGAGGTCAGGGAAGAGATGTGATATGACTACTGACAAGAAAAACAAGTTTGTGTTATGTCACTCACATCATTTTTAAACCAACCTTCAAGAGAAATATTCTCACATTTAAGGGTTCCAAGGAATAATAGAAAGTAAGGTCTCTGGGTTTGAGAACCTATTTAAGAATTGTAGCACCACAGGGTAAAGAATATAATTGCACACACTCTGAAAACTGCCAAAAACAGAGGTATGAATGCAGACTTTGACAACAACATCAAACTTATCCTTGATGAGGCCAATAATGGTGAAGAAATAAAGAGAGAGATGCTCTCTGGGCAGCAAAAGCCCTCCAAGTCACTAACATGTAGTAAGGAAGCACAGGACTAGAGGTGAGTGCATGGTGGGCATTTGAGCTTCATGAGTCCTAAAGGAGACTCTTCTTAGCCTGTCCCCTTCGAGAAAAAAGGGATTTGGGAAGGCTGGTATTTTCACACCCTATTCTGAGGAGCAGGGTAAAACTAATAGTTATTCCCTTTTGAATTGTACTCAATTCTGATATGATGCAGTCTTGTAATGGAAAAATAAGGTTTACATATTTTGCAATTTTTAAACTTGTTCTGACATAATGTTTTTTTTTGAGACAGAGTCTCACTCTTTTGCCCGGGGTAGAGTGCCGTGGCATCAGCCTAGCTCACAGCAACCTCAAACTCCTGGGCTCAAGCAATCCTTCTGCCTCAGCCTCCCAAGTAGCTGGGACTACAGGCATGTGCCACCATGCCCGGCTAATTTTTTCTATATATTTTTAGTTGGCCGATTAATTTCTTTCTATTTTTGGTAGAGACGGGGTCTCGCTCTTGCTCAGGCTGGTCTCGAACTCCTGAGCTCAGAACGAACCGCCTGCCTCGGCCTCCCAGAGTACTAGGATTACAGGCGTGAGCCACCGCACCCAGCCTGACATAATCTTTTTTGATTCTCACAAAAACTTTTTGAAGTAGGTAAGACAGCTGTCTTAGTTCAGGCTGCTATAACAAAATAGCATACACTTGGCAGATTGAGCAACATTTACTTCTCACAGTTCTGGAGGCTAGAAGTCTAAGCCCAGGGTGCCAGCATAGTTGAGTTCTTGGTGAGGGCCCTCCTCCTGGTCCACAGATAGTCTCCTCATTGGATCCTCACGTAGCAAGGAACACAGAGAGAGAGAAGGTAAGTTCTCTTCTGTCTCATCTTCTAAGGACTCTCGTCCCATCATGAGAGATCCACCCTCATGACCTAATTGCCTCCCAAAGGTCCCACTTCCAAATCCCATGGCATTGAAGATTAAGATTTCAACATATAAATCTTTATGGGACACAAACATTCAGTCCAAACAACAATATTAGTATTAGTATACCTATTTTACAAATAGACAAAACAAAACTGAGCCTAAGAGAGGTTAAGCAATTGGCCAGATATCACAGGACCAGAAAGTTGTCAAGCCAGGATCCCTTTTTCTCGATATGCACTTATGCATATATCTTGTGATCCCTGCATTGCTACTGTTCTCCATTATTAACCAATACAGCTGGTAAAGCCAGGAATTATTAAGTCATCGACCAACTGTATTTCCACTTAGAACTAGCCTACACAGGCAAAGAGCACACTGATAAGAACAGTAATTAGCAGTTATGCTATCTTAACAGAGAGCCACAAAGTCAAGCTTTCTACCCCTTCTCTCCATATGACAAAAAAAGCAAAGAAAAAAAGGTCAACTATCTATGTTACTGGGTAAGGTTGATAATTTAAGCAATGTAATTTGCTATTGATAATACAATTGCTAACTACAGCTGTTATCAAGCATTGGCCTCATTAGCCTCAATTCAAATCAACACCAAATCGATTATATATATAAACTACCTGTGAAAATGACCTATATCACTGTACATTTTTGTTTTTATTGGGTACATTATAAAATGCATCACTACTATAATTTTTCTTAAGAAAGATTTTGATGTTATCAAAACATAGTTTATTTTCTTTACTAAAGAAATTGAGTTGACTTATGTTCTTTTCTTAGAATAAGTAGCAACAATAATTGACTACATAACACCCTTAATTTGGAACATGCAATATTAATATAGTGGCATTTTAGCTGCAATGACAGCAGTTTTATAACATGATTAAAATATATCTTGTAAACATGATTTATGTTACTTGCATAGTACTTGCAAGTAATTACATCTCTTAACAAACATATTCAAAAATATATATTTTCAGTGATTTGAAATTATTGACTATTACAATATTGCTCAAACTGTGAGCAGTTTTCAAAAATATGTACATTTTATAAATGTAACTGATAATTTTTTTCTTAATGTGTTTTCCTGACAGATAAACTTTTAAGATAGCAGGAAACATTTCACTCTTGGTGCACTTGTGTATGCTATTCATGGTAAAGGACATTTATCTGTATCGTATTTTCCTTTTAAGTTCAGCCTTTGGAAGTGATCCTTCTGTTAAGCTATCTTGCTCCTCAGTTCATCTGTTTGACAAAGAGATCCAGTTGGTCATAGTTTTTCTCCACTTCCAGGACTAGCTGCTCTAAAACTGTGCGTTAAGCCTGACTGTATATTTACACATCTGCCTGTCCAATCTTATCTCTCTCATTATCAGTAACTCTTTGCTGAAAAACTGAGTAGATTCTACCTTCATTACCTGAAATTCCAAGCTCGTAGAATTTAGAGGACACATGAAATGATTACTAATTATAAGCATGTATTTAGTACAGGACCTGGGACACACACACTCAATAATTACTTATTTTCCTTTCCATTCTTCTCAGCAAAAGAAGTCTGCATTGCTTTCAATACCCAATGCTGAGACTTCCAATCACCCAAGCACACACTCAATTATTTCTTCCTCAAACCAGTAGCCCATTGCTGTCAACATGGGACAGTCGTGTTTGAATTAACAGTCCTTAGCAACCTAGTCCTGAAACACCAAATGCATTCCTTCGAGACGATTACAAAAAGTAAAGAGTACTGAAGAACTAGCCCTGAGGATGGCTGAGTTGAGGTCAAATGCAATTATAAAATAAAATGGGTAGAAGTGGAGGAAAATTTAAATGACAGATTAAAAGACACATTAGATAGAAACACTTGAGTGTTAAATGGCTTGAATGGAACAAAAAAAGGTAGAAAAATAAGACAATAAGACTAATGAAGAAGCTCGGAAAGAAGAGGCTTAAAGAGACAAGAGAATAAGAAAAGGAAAAATTTTTTCAAAAAGCCAAAAAGTTAAGTCAACTGCAATTAAATTTGTTTTATGCCAGGTACATAGCTTGCTCTTCTTTCCAAAGATTAAATTACAGTTTTTTTAAACATTTCTCCATAAACTTTCTACAAATACCTTTAATAGAATAAGATGCAATTATTAGGAATTGAGGATGAGAATATATATTATAATATAGCAAAGCAACTTGGTCTATACATATTTTGATCAACTAGTACCATTCCCTAGGTAGGTTTATTTTTCAAATAATGATTTTGTGTATTTGTAAAATTCTGACTGTTTGTTCAGGTATGTTTATTTTAAGGAGAAATATCTGAATGCAGTGGACTCCAGCAATTTCTGTGTCCCTAGCCAAAAGATGTCATTCAGATGAGCAGATAAAAAACAAATAAAAAATTCAATTCCCTACATCTAGTAAAATGCGTAAGGAAATTACGAAAGGTCTGGAAAATAAGTAAACTCTATCAAATGTCAATCTTGAAAGATTATGTTAAATTTCTACATATTCTTTCCTCATAAAATTTCCTGACCAACATCAGAACATTATCCAGATAAATTATGAGTCTGACCTAAATTTACTGTTTATTTTATAGCTGAAGGGAATCCATAATCTCGAATAAAATTAATAGGCTAGTGAAAACACAGACATGAATAAATTACTTTTAATGAAGCAGTGGGTTTATAAGAACAACTATCTTTTAAAAACCTGCTTCAATTTTAAATATGATGAAAAGATCTTTTGAGAAGATATTTCCAAACACGTCCACATGACAACTTACATAGCACTCTGAAAGATTCTCTCAAAGGGAGCTGAAAGTTGTATTGTTAAAATAAATGCTTTTAAAGACACTGACAGATTAAAAGTCCATTCCACATAGACCATGGCCTTCTTTGCCAACTGCACAGATTTCCTTAGTTACTTAAAAAGCTTTAGGCTAAATAAACCCCACATCTGCAGCCTATGGGTATATATTTGAAGCTAACAATTTTTGTGATTTTATCTTTTGAGATACATTTGATAATTGGAAATTTAATACTGAACAGCAGCCTCTTAAAAACTTCAGATTTAAGGAGCCTCCTGTGCAAACTGAAGAGTGTACTGAATATGAAATTACAGTAATTTTAGCAGGCTTCAAATCTAATGATTACTTTAACATTCATGCTGAGATTTTCTAGATGTTGGCTAATGTTGGCTAATATGTGTCCCTTAGATAAATATGTTTTAGTTTCTATAATTTTTTCTTATTGAAAAGTGAATAACTTTTAAGATTCTTTATGTACTTTATGCTCAACCACAGCACAATGATAAGTTTTTGTGTCTAAACATGAGATGGAACTTTTTTGGAAGACAAATTTTTTAGCAGATAAATTCAGCATATACGTTTTAAAATTTATGTCTAATGACACTTCAATCCAAAACTAAATACTGACTTCTTTTACCATAGATTAGTTCTAGGGCTTTATATAAATGAAATTATAAAATACATAATCTGGTGTCTAGAGTTGTTTGCAAATCACAATGTTTAGAGATTTATCCATGATGTGTGTTATTCCTTTTTATTGCTAGGTAGTATTCCATTACATGGGTAAACCACATTTACTTATCTCTTTCCCTGCTGATAGATGTTAATATATGGGTTGCTTCCAGTTTGGGCTATTTTGAATATGTATTTTTGAAATAATAAGCTATTTATAGTATATTGGAAGAAAAAAAAAACTGCAGATCACATTTCTCTTTCGGTAACATCCGCACACATTAACACAAAGAAAAATGTTCTCAGTGGTTCTCTCTGGATAGTAAAATTATAAGTGATTAATTAAGTTTTTCTTTTTGCCTGTATATCATTTAAAATTTTTCTACAAATAGTATAATAAAATAAAAGGAGCCGTATTCGTTCTCAAGGAAGTGTTTTGTAATATACATAGTTCTTTTACCTAAATTTCTATTTGTAGGATAAAGGGAAAATGCCAATCACCCTTGTGAATCTTTACCAAACTAAAGCAACATCCCACCTCATTTAGAGATCATGAAATACCCTATTATTTTCTGAGCCTATGATAACCTACTGAATATTATTGAAGCCTGCTTAATATTTTTGAAGTCTACATACAGCTAGAAAAAAATACTATTTTATTTCAAGGCTGACTGAACTTCATGTAAAACATAATTGACAAATTAATACCCTTCGTTTAGTTTCTGAAATTTTAAAAGTAAATAATTCTGGATTACTTTACTTGAAAATGGGTGCTGTGGAATAGGTTACCACTGTGATTCTAAAATAGATTTTTCTCTATAAACCTTCATAGATTCATGTCTGTTTCAATCTTGGCTACTGCCATCTTAAACTTTTTTTTTAAGTTATCATTGATTACCAAAGATAAATGAGTTACACCTGTGTCAGAGTGAGATGGTTATCATATATAAATGTCTACAGCAACCCGCCATGTTTATGTGATCACACAGCCTCAGAAAAGAGTTGTAAACATCAAGACTGGACCTAAAATTTTCATGGTCTCTTGTATTTCACAAACTGTTATCCTATATGGCTTATAGATTTAGAGCCAGAATTTGTAAACGCACAACAGATAAATAAACATGAAAGCTGTTAGCCTAGAAACTCGAGGAGTCTAGGAACCAATTGCAGACTCTCTTATACATTATAAAAGCTAAACAAACAAATAAAAATAAATAAAAGATGAATTCATGAATGAATTACCATATAAATAAATATTGGCTAAAGTGTTCATCCATAAAAATGTTTGCTCTGTCTTCACAACATCTGTACAGTGTTTGAGCACCTGACGGTAGTTCTTCCTATTTAAAAATTCCTCCTTAGACTGAATTGAAATCGTTTCTACACACCTTGAAGACAAACATAAAATTGCTAGCATGGCCCTCAGGAGGATTGTTGTTTCAGGGTTAAAACAGCTTAATGTTCTGCTATTCAATTTCTTTTATCATCCTCACCTTAAAATTATATTTTTGCAACAAAAAATGTGGTTAGCAGTAGTAACTGTGAAGAGATTACTGTCAGGTTGTAGGACATTTAAGCCTATAAATTTGCAGGTGAAATTCCAGATCAAAGGGAAGGAATAATCAGGACCTTCAAGTCTTACCAGCACTGCATATTGAATTGGGTTTCAGAAAAAGTGTATTTGCACTGAAAAATGCAAATTATGGTTCTTGCCATTTGAAGAAATTCATTTTCTAAGTGAAGGCATTGAACACTTATTTAAATTTCTGTAAAAATTCCAACTTTAGATACAATAGGGCTTGTTTAAAGCAGCATTTCTGTGGCCATTTTCAAAAGAGGCCTGAAGGAAAATGTTCCAAGAATAAAACAAGTTTGGAAAGGGCTGTATGTTCTTATGCTAACCTTTGGATCTTTACGATGCAGGGTAACCTACTGAAGGTTCTACTGTTGTATACCTTTAGTAACACAGACTGGGAAATAATGGTTTAAAGCAAGTTCATTTGCATATTTATTAGTTTAACCATTTATTTAACAGTATTAGTATATCGACTTCTTTTTGTTTCAGTGAACCAAATTATTTTGTTAAAGAACCAAGCAAACCATTCAAATACAAAACTGCTTGATCAAGAGACCATTTTAAAAGACAAACAACAAAAACTATGGATCCATGATTTACATAATTCATCAAAGATCAGTAAATGCTGACAGATACTAAAATTACCCCAGTATTTATACTTGAAAAGGTTGTCCCATTTTTCAGCATAAAACTAAGTCTGTAAATTTATTTCATTCCTTATAAAAATACTATATAAAATGTCAAGGAATTCTTGAAGAAGAACCCCAAAGCAATCACCGCAGCAACAAAAATAAATAAGTAGGATCTAATTAAATTAAAAAGCTTCTGCACTGCCAAGGAAACTATCACTA
>RJWJ010036362.1:0-16125 GCA_004363605.1 Indri indri | reverse complement strand
GTCTGCTTTGTCAAAGATTAGATGGCTATATGAGGATGGTTTTACATCTGGGTTCTCAGTTCTGTTCCACTGGTCAATGGCTCTGTTTTTGTGCTGGTACCAAGATGTTTTAATTACTACAGCCTTATAATAAAATTTGAAGTCTGGTAAATTGATACTTCCCATTTTGTTTTTATTGCCTAGAATTGTTTTTGCTATGCGGGGTCTTCTCTGGTTCCATACGAAGTGTAAAATTAATTTTTCTACATCTGTGAAGAATGATGTTGATATTTTAATAGGGATTGCATTGAATCTGTAGATCACTTTGGGTAGTATAGACATTTTAACAATGTTGATTCTGCTGACCCACGAGCATGGTATGGTTTTCCACCTGTTTACGTCCTCTCCTATTTCTTTCCTCAATGTTTCATAGTTCTCCCTGTAGAGGTCTTTTACCTCCTTAGTTAAATATATTCCTAGATACTTTATTTTCTTTGTTGCTATTGTGAAGGGAATTGAGTCTTTGATTTGGTTCTCGGTATGACTGCTATTGGCATATATGAAAGCCTCTGATTTGTGTGTATTGATTTTATATCCTGAGACTTTACTGAATTCATTTATCAATTCCAGGAGCCTCTTGGTTGAATCCATGGGATTTTCTAGGTATAATATCATGTCATCAGCAAATAGTGAGAGTTTGATCTCTTCTGTTCCCATTCGTATGCCTTTAATTCCACTCTCTTGCCTGATTGCTGTGGCCAGGACTTCCAGCACTATGTTGAATAGAAGTGGAGATAGTGGGCAACCTTGTCTGGTTCCGGTTCTAAGTGGAAATGCTTTCAATTTTTCCCCATTCAGTATGATGTTGGCTGTGGGTTTACCATAAATGGCTTGTATCATTTTTACGTAAGCCCCCTCTATGCCTATTTTGTTAAGCGTTCTTATCACAAAAGGGTGTTGAATTTTGTCAAATGCTTTTTCTGTGTCTATTGAGAGAATCACATGGTTTTTGTTTTTGCTTCTGTTTATGTGGTGAATTACGTTTATAGATTTGTGTATGTTGAACCATCCCTACATCTCTGGAATGAAGCCCACTTGGTCATGATGGATTATTTTCTTAATAAGCACCTGGATTCGGTTAGCTAGAATTTTGTTGAGAATTTTTGCATCTACATTCATAAGGGATATTGGTCTGTAGTTTTCCTTTTTTGTTCCATCCTTTCCTGGTTTTGGTATCAGGGTTATGTTGGCTTCATAAAATGTGCTGGGGAGGAATCCATCCTTCTCGATTTTGTGGAATAATTTCTGCAAGATAGGCACCAGTTCTTCTTTGTAGGTGTAGTAGAATTCGGGTGTGAAACCATCTGGTCCGGGACTTTTCTGTTTTGGAATGTTTTTTATTGCTGTTTTGATTTCAGTCCTTGATATTGGTCTGTTCAGGAATTCTGTTTCTTCCTGGTTGAGCCTAGGGAGGCTGTATGTTTGTAAAAATTTGTCTATTTCCTCCACATTTTCCAGTTTGTGTGCATAAAGGTTTTTGTAATATTCATAAATTATATCTTGAATCTCCACGGCATCAATTGTAACTTCTCCTTGTTTGTTCCCCTGATTCTTATCTATGGTAGACTTGATGGAGGTTGACCATCTGGCCTCCAGAGGCCCCGCCCAACCCTCACATTCTGTGTGCCAACTAGAAGCATCTGGGGCTTTCTGTGGGCTTTTCATAGCTGTTAGGTTGAAAATTGTAGAAAGGTACACTGTTTGCTGCCCTGGGTTATATGACCAATGTTGCTGCTTTATTATAATGAACAATCCTTTGGGTTCCTCACTCTCTGTAGGATCTTTGTAAAGTGAGTGATTCCCGGCATAATAACTGCATGCTAGAAATGCAATCTCTGCGATTCTCCATGATGGAGAAGCTCTGGCCCTTGACGCTGTAGGCAGAGTGAAGTAGCTAAAGGCGGAGCCACAGAAGCCATACTGCCAACGTTCAAATCTTGCTCTCCTGTGCACAAGACACATGTGATCCAAGTAATGTCTGTACCTTAGCTTCTTCCTCTATAAAGTGAGAAAGCCTACAGTAAAGGGTTGTTATGGGGCTTTAATGAGTTAATATACATAAAGTATGTAGACCATGGTAAGCGCTCAATACATTCTAGCTATTGTTATAGCCACGTGGCATTAAAAAGTTTTTTCACATTCCTTATGAACTTCAGGGATGTTAAATGTTGTACCCAAGGAACCCAACCAACAAGATTTAGAGCTGAGATTCCAGCTCTCATCTCTTAAGCTCCTCTACTCACCTTCCTTACACTGTGAAATACCATCATTTATCTTGGCACAGACTCAGTTACCAAGGAATCAGACAAATGTGTTTGAAAATCCTATCAGTAACTTGTCTGAGTCACACTTAGTAACAAAAGCAAAAGCACAGGATTGTTTTGAAAATGAGCTAGTTTTCTGACCTAGGTCAATGACAACCCATTCAGACATGATGAAGATCTGTTTACCCTAAGAAAGGGCATTATCTTTTTCTAATTTTTTTTAATTTTAGCATATTACAGGGGTACAAATGTTTAGATTACATATATTGCCTTTGCCCCACCTAAGTCAGACCTTTAAGTGTGTCCATAACCCAGACGGTGTGCACCACACCCATTAGGTATGTATATACCCATCCTCTCCTCGCCCCTCCCACCTGCCTGACACCCAACGAATGTTACTACTATATGTGCACTTAAGTATTGATCAGTTCATACTGATGTGATGGTGAGTACATGTGGTACTTGTTTTTCCATTCTTATGATACTTCACTTTGTAGAATGGGCTCCAGCTCTATCCAGGATAATACAAGAGGTGCTCGAAGAGCATCGTCTATTATGAAAACTTGTCTTTGAAAAGCTGAGAAGCAATCTATCATTTTTGCTTTATTTACTTGAAACAAACATATGTGCCTTGAAGCAGTGAATAAGGCCAAGTCATAGCAGTATACATAGTTTAGTTTGAGGAAAGATGAGAGGTCAAGAGAACTAAGTCCTATTTCCAACCATCCAAGAAGGATGTCTCTGTGTGGGTTTGTGTATGTCTGTGGTATGTGTGCACAAATGTGTCTGAGTGTGCATGTGTATGAACATGTACATTGAGTGTGTGTGTGTTTTTACATAGAAAAATTTAGAAAAGAAATGTACCAAATTGTTATTAAGGCTTATATCTAAAAAGTGGAATATATAATCGAAGACAGGGACTATAAATTGCAAAATGGAGAATTACCAAAAGTCATAATTTTCAGATGCACAGAAACTGAAAGAATTTGTTGCTAACAGAGTTCTTTATTTTGAAGAGAAACAACCAAGATGGTAATTCAGATTTATAATAAGGAATAAAGAACCCCAGAAAGGGTGAATAAGAGGGTAAATATAAATATATATTTATTTTTCTTAATTTCTTTAAAAGATATATGATTATTTAAAGCAAAAATTATAATACCATAGTGGGGAGTTTAACATATTTAGATGTAATGTTTATGATAAGAATGGCACAGAGGATGGGGGGACATTTAGAACTATACTGTTGCAAACTTCCTATATTTTGCATAAAATGGTATGATACTAACTCAAAGTAGATTATGATAAGTTAAGAATGCATATAATAATCCCTAGAGAAACATTTTGGAGGAAAACAATGCAAAGAGATATGCTAACAAGCTGAAAGAGGAATTAAAACAAAATACTAAAAAATATTTACTAACCCAAAAGAAGGCAGGAAATAAGGAAAAGAGGAATAAAAAATACAGGAGACAAATAACAAAATAGTATTAATAGCTCTCAATCCAACCATATCAATAATTACATTGTACATAAATGGGCTAAATACTCTAAGTACAAGGGAGAGGGGAACAGATTGTATTAAAAAGATAAGACCCAACTATATGCTGCCTACAAGAAGTATACTTTAAACACAAAGAACGGAAAAAAATACATTATGGAAGCACTAAGCATAAGAAAGCTGGAATGGCTACAACATTAATAGCAGACAAAATAGATTTAAAGAGTATTACTAGAGATAAGGAGGAAAGGAGAGACATTTCATAATTATAAAAGTGTTAATATATCTAGATGACATAAAAATTATGAATATGTATGTGCTAAATAACAGAGCTTCATAATACATGATGCAATAAATGAAATACACATCATGTCCAAGAGCAGTTTATCCCAGCAAGGTACAGTTGTTTGAACATCTGAAAATATATCATTATAATCCATTATGTTAACAAAGAAAGAAGAAAAACCATCCGATCATCTCAATATATGCACCAAAAAGAGCATCTGAAAAATTCAGTTATCATTCATGATAAAAACTCTGAAAAAATAGGAATAGAAGGGAACTTCCTCAATCTGAAAAAAGACAATTGTGAAAAACCTATAGCTAACATCATACTTTAAGTTTAAACATGAATTCTTTCCTAATATTGAGAAAAGGAAGGATGTCTGATTAACTGGAAGTCCTAGCCACTATAATAAGACAAGAAAAAAGGCATAAAGATTGAAACAGAAAAAGCAAAAGCATCTTTATTCACAGATGACATGATTATATTTCTATGTGGAAAATAGTTATTTTAGAAATATATTCTTATTATTAGTTATATCTGATAAATTCCATTTACTATAGGGTTAAAAAATATAAAATACCTAAGACTTTTACACTCAAAACTACTGCATTGTTGAGAGAAATTAAAGATGACTTAAATAAATGGAGAGTTATATTCATGAATTGGAAGAATCAATATTGGTAAGGTAACAGCTTTGTCCAAATTGATCCATATATTCAGTCATAATCCCAGAAGAAATTGAAAGGTGATTCTAAAATTTACATGGAAATGAAGAGGACCTAAAATAGCCAAAAAAATCTCGACAAAGAACAGAGTTGAAACACTTAGATTACCTGATCTTAATGCTTACTTATAAGCTATAGTAATCAAGACCACCTGGTATTGGCATAAGGACTTATCTATTTTTTTATTTTCTCAAAGAACCAATTTTACCATTGCTAATAACTTTTTGGCCTTTAAGGTCCTTAATACAGTCTATTTTATGCTAATGTTATTTGTGCATTTGTATTATTCCATTAGCAGATTATGAGTTTCTCCTTATATCCAGGCATTCAGTGTTATCTAAGCGTTTGTCTTCAGTATCTGCACTATGCCATATCTGTAGTTTGTTTTAAATAACATCTGTCAAAATACTGATCATTATCCACCTTAGACAACCACAATCTCAACCCTCATGGGTGCTGATGAAACACAAAAGCCACAAAGGTTCCTTCCCCCAAATAATCTACCTGAAGTGGAAGGGAGGCTGGTTTTCGATGACACCCATTTTGGGGAAGACTCAGGATGAGGGGCCACAGGTTGCACTGGGCGAGTCTGTTTGGCTGCCAGTTTCATCAGACTCATTTGCCTCTTGTGAAATATTTCCTGCACATCATTCAGCTTCTGCAAGATTTTCTGAGCTTTGGCCTGCAGTAACAAAAGCAAATCATGATGAACAGGATTCCCTGTACTGAGCCTGAGGGCATGCAGCATTCCCTTTCTCCCGTCTTCCCCTCCTCCACCCAGTCCTACCTCCCTCAGGTGACCCTCCTCTGGGCATCCTCATGCAAGTCACTGCACATCTTGCAATGCTCCAGAATTGTGCCTCTAAGAGTCAGTATCTCCCACTTGAGATCTTTGAGGGCAATGACCGTATCTTTTTCACTACAGTATCTCCAGTGCCTGGAACACTCTCTGGAAGGGTGGTGCTCAGTAAATATTTGTTGAGTGGATAAATGTTCACCTAGCCATGTCCATTAATGGTAGGAAAGGATGCTACAGGCCACAGACAAAGGGCATTAGACCAATGTACAAAACAGGAGGATTTCAAAATATTAATAAGAAAGGTACCCTGAATGAGGGCCCTGATCGAGAAAAGAGTTTAAGTATTTTAAGGGAAAGAGTTGGCTAAATTCTGAGGCAGGATCAAGGGAACCATGAAACACCTATAATAAAGAGGATACATACTAAATTTTATTCTGTGTGACCCCTTCTCTCTATATAAGTAGAAAAGTAATAAACTTTAAGAAATACCAGAAATACCAGAGAAAAGATGGAGCTCAAAGACGTTCCCTTAACTGTCAGTTTTATGACAGAGGCTCAGGAAAACAAGAATCAAGAGCTGAAGTCTGAGTTACACCAAGGCCTGCATTCAGCTATGTTCCTTCTGACCCTGCTTCCAGCAGGACATCCCTCCAGCTCTGGTGCATACAGGGAAGCGGGTAGCCTTCACTTTGTCATACCAACTCTGGCATCCTTCCCCTGGATAATTTTAACCACCAAAGAAGGGACCCAGAACCAGAAGAGCTGAACCACCATAAGCCATGCAGGGTGCTCTGAGGACAACTAATTCCAAAAGTGCAGGCCTAGTATATACCCGGGGAGGTTGGCACATTTTGCATCCAGAAAGGTAAATTTGTCTTTTTTATGCTGGGCTATCTTCTGATGAAAAGAGCAAAGAGCCAGCCCTGAGGTAGGACTCAGAGCAACCAGGCTTCCATAGTACAGGAATGTCAGCTGAGAACAACTGTCCCCCTACAGCCTGAAGGCCTATGAAGGCTGGCCTCTGGACCAAGATCTGGGGCTGGTCTCACTTTTTAGAGGGTCTCAGACTACAGACCTGCACTGTCCAATGCAGCAACCACTGCAGTAACAGCAACATGTGGCTGGTGACTCCTTGGGATGTGGCTAGTCTGAACTGAGATGTGCTATAAATGTAAAATACACAGTGGATTTCGAAGACTCCACTTGAAAAAAGAATGTAAAATATTTCATTAATAATTTTTATATTGCTTGTACATTGAAATAATATTTTTGGACATATAGGTTAAATAAAGCGTTATTAAAATTGATTTTACCTGTTTCTTTCCACTTTTTAAAATGTGGCTACTAGAAAATCTTAAATTACATATGTGGCTTGCATTATATTTCTATTGGTCAGTGCTGGTCTAGATCAAAAGTCAGCAAACTTTTTCCATAAAAGACCAAATAGTAAATATTTTAGGTTTTGTATACCATCTGGCCTCTGTCACAACTACTGAACTCTGCTGTTGTAACATCAAAGCAGCCATATATAATCCATAAATGATGAGTGTGGCTGTGTTCTGATAAAACTTTATTTACGAAAACAGGTGGCAGGCAACTTTGGCCCACAGGCTGCAGTTTGCTG
Organism: Indri indri; assembly: GCA_004363605.1. Lineage (NCBI taxonomy): Eukaryota > Metazoa > Chordata > Mammalia > Primates > Indriidae > Indri > Indri indri. The sequence goes on along the minus strand of RJWJ010036362.1, from coordinate 8,887 downwards.
ATCCCTCGTCTAGAATAAGCTCAGGGTCTGTATTGAAAGGGAATCTTCAGAGAAAGTACTTTCTGGTGTCAGGAAGTTAAGCTGTACAATTTACTAAAGGTTCTGATACCACAGCTGTGAGTCCAAGTCCCCAAAGAAACCAAGCTCCTTTACATCAGCGTGAGGACAATGTCAATCTGTACTCCTGGGGGACGATGACAACATGTGGCAATCAGCAACTCCTGCCCTTCTGGCCTGGTGATGAACTTGAGGAATCTGAGACGTGGATGTCAATTGCTGCACAAAGATCAAGAAATCTGGCTGAATGAATGATTGTGAAATTGATGATGTACGGTGGACAGCCCTGCTGTGAGGTCAACGGCCATGCCAGAGCTCAATGACTCAGTACTTGGACTAGACAGGACTTGGATCACCTTTGCCATTTCCCCTCAAGATCCCAGGTACACCCTGGCAGTGGTGACACAGTCAGAAGTAGCCCTAAATTCCTAAACTCAGATAATGGGGAAGTTCATGCAAGATTAACAACTGCATTTCCTTGGCCGGGCGCGGTGGCTCACCCCTGTAATCCTAGCACTCTGGGAGGCTGAGGCAGGCGGATCGTTTGAGCTCAGGAGTTCGAGACCAGCCTGAGCAAGAGCGAGACCCCATCTCTACTAAAAATAGAAAGAAATTGGCCAAACAACTAAAAATAGAAAAAATTAGCCGGGCATGGTGGCACATGCCTGTAGTCCCAGCTACTTGGGAGGCTGAGGCAGGAGGATCACTTGAGCCCAGGAGTTTGAGGTTGCTGTGAGCTAGGCTGATGCTGCGGCACTCTAGCCCAGGCAACAGAGTAAGACTCTGTCTCAAAAAAAGAGACAAAAAAACTGCATTAGCCCCTTTCTTCTTTCTACCTGGAAATTCATTCTTCTTACTACAATCAAAATTATCTTTCTAAAATGTGTATCTGATCATATAACTTCCCTGTTTTAAAAGCCCTTCAGGGGCTCCCCTCTGTGTCAGGATAAAGTCCAGACCCCTGGTCCTGGAGCACTAGGCTCTTTGCTGTCAGTACCTATTTCCCCCAGACCCCTGTCCTCCAGTTGGGGCAGTTCCCCAGATGCCCTTCTGTGCCCAGCCTCACTGCCTCTGCACCTTCTGTTCCTTCTACTGAGGTTCCCTGCCCCCACTTTGTTTCCCCGAAAAACTCTCACTGAATCTTCCAGACTAAATTTAGGTATTTTCTCCTATGTGGAATACCTTGGCCTTCTCAGGCCAAGCTGACCATTGCCTCCCCTGTGGGCCCCACCGTCCCTTCTATTCTATGTGCTTTCAGACCAACATGCAGTGACTGTGTTTTATCTTCCACTAAACTGCCAGCACCTACCTATTGATTTCAAGGACTGTGACTTTCACTATTTTATTTCCAGAAAAGAGCACAGCATACCTGGCACAAACTAGGCACCCAGCGAATATTTGAAGAATTGTATTTTGCTGTTTGCTGCTGAGATCGTTTCACCCTCTGGACTAGGCAGCGAAAGTGAACGAGGAAGAGAAACCAAAACAGCAGCACCAGGAGGGTGGCAAAATAGCAATGTGTTAAGAAAAAGCACTTTAAGAGTCTCTGGCAGTGACAGGGTAGCTGCTATAAGAACAACAGTCTAATTTCTGATGCAGTTTTGATAGCCCCTGTGTCTCCAATGTAACAGATTCCATTTTTAGACATAGAATACCAATTTTTTAAAAATAAATTTTAGAGTAGTTTTAGATCTATGGCAAAATTACAGAGTAATACAGAGTTCCATATACCTTGTACCCAGTTTTCTCTATTATCAGCATCTTACATTATGGTAAGTACAGTAGGGTACATTTGTTACAATTAATAAACCAATATTGACACACTGTAATTAAATAGAGTTGATATTTTAGATTCCCCACCACCACACCAAGGTACCACGTTACGTTTAGCTGTCACATCTTCTTAGGCCCCCACTGGCTGTGACAGTTTTTCACATTTCCCTTGTTTTTGATGATCTTGACTGTTTTGAGGAGTACTGGTCAGGCATTTTGTAGAATGTCTCTTATTTGGGATTTGCCTAATGTTTTTCTCATGATTAGACTGGGGCTGTGGGTTTTGGGGAGGAAACCCACAGAGGTAAATTGCCATTTTCATCACATCATGTCATGGGTACATTCTATCTCCATGATTCATCACAGTTGATGTTGACCTGGATCACCTGGGTCAGGTGATATTTGTTAGGTTTCTCCACCGTAAGGTTACTCTTCTCTTTCATTGTATTTATTTTCATACTCTTTAGAAGTAATTCACTATGTGCAGTTCACGCTTAAGGAGTAGTGAAGTTATGCTCCTCGTCCCTGAGGGCAGAGTATCTGTATAAATAATGTAGGATTCTTCTGCATGAGAGATCAGTTTCCTCTCCCCTCATTTATTTATTTATTCCATCATTTATTTATATCAGTATGGATTCATAGATAAAATAGATATTTTATACGTTGGCTTTAATTAAATACCATAATATTTTATTAGTTTTGTTGCTTAAATTATTCCAGCATTGGCCATGGGGAGTGCTTTCAGTGGCTCCTATGCCCCTTCATTGTAGTGTGTTGTTTTTTTTTTTAAGCACCTCCTTACTCTTTGGCACTAGAAGATGATCCAGGATCATCTTGTATATTTCCCGCCCCAGGCCCAGAAGCGGCCATTTCTTGAAGGAGCCCTGGCTTTGTTTCTTGGAGAATGATGTTAGAAAACAAGATCTTGGTGCTGGGTGTGCCCACTGACACTGTGGTTTCGTTGCTTCCAGGCCTCCTCCACTGTCAAAGTAAGGAAATACATGTGTCTATACCAACCCAACATGTAACTAGGAGTATTTCTGTACGCACAGAGTGCCAATGTTGACAACAACATCATTACTTGCCAGTGCACAAATCTCACTCTCTGACACAACAGAATATTTACATCTTATAACCTAGAATTTTACTCCAAACCAAAAAAAAGAAATGATGGGCTTTTAATTTTTTTCTTCTTCTTCTTCTTCCAATCCTTCCCTTCACCCACATTTCTCTCTGTTTCTCAGAGGTGATTTATTAGTGTGTATTCATTTTCTGGTGGGTGGTGTGGTGGGGAAGTTTGCTGAAGCCAGTGAGAACTGCAGCTGCAGCCACACATCCGCCTGGTAGACCTGTTACACTTATTTGATCAGCTAATGCAGTTAAAGCTGGGTTGAGACTGTTCTGCCTTAGGGATTTAACCTGGGGCTGCCGATACTGTGTTGGCAGTGTAGCATGTACACCACATGGGCCTTCTCTTTGTCCCTTGTACAGGGAAATGGAAGAGTCCCATGCTGGGGAAAGGTGGCCTGCCCACTCCCCACCCCACCTTGAGCTCATACCTCATAACCAAAACTCACTGGGAGCAGTCAGGGGAAGAACAGTACTAAGTAAGGTAAAGCCCCACATCCAGCTGCCCCCACCGCCCTCTGCCCACACAGCCACCCTGCCTGCCCACTTGTTCAGCAAGCATGGATTGGACACCAGGCACAGGCTAGGCACAGGGACACAGAGATGGATGAAGCAAATACCCTGCCCTTCAGGAGCTCCCTGTGTAATAAGTAAGACAAATATTAAAAATAAACAACTAGAATACAGGTTGATGTGTGTCACATTAGAGCAAAGGTTCTTGGCCTGGGTCCATGGATGGACTTGAAAGTACTCCCTAAAATCACCTATAAAATATTATGCATGCTGGATGGTCCCTGTTTGTTCCTCTCCTGCATCTTCTCTGCCCTGCTCTGTGCCCCAAGAAGCTGACTACTACGAATTCCATTGGATGAGCTCGCAGCCTTTTATTTGGCTTTGGCCAATGGGAAGTACCACCAGGAAGTCAGAAAGAGGAAGCGAGAACAGTAGGGGTATATATGGTATATGTTTTTCTACCAGTGCCTGCATTCTTCCACCCAAGGCCGCCATTCCTCTGGCTGCCCTCTTGTACGATCACAGCTTCAGCTCTGCCTGGGTTCCCCTTGCCCTTCAGGCTTGGGAGCAGCAACTGCTCCCTATTTCTTGCTAGCCCCAGGGTGCTTCACCATCCCTTGCTGTGTTCCTCAAATCTTGCCCATATCTCTGTACACGGTGCCTAAATCAAACTTCTTTTAATCACTTTGAGTGTGTGGAGCCCTGAAAATATGAGAATCAGATTCACCACAGGGTCTATTACTCAAAAGAGGTAAAGAGGCTCCTAAAACAGAGACACATACAAGGTGATGTGCATCCCAGATCCATCTGTAATCCTGCTGGCTTCATGGAAGAATGCTCTTCTCAAAATGCAAATCCAATCAAGTTATTCCCCTGCTGAAATCCTTCAGTGGCTTCCCACTGCTCTTAGAATAAAGACCAAACTCCTTAATGTGGCCCGCAAAGCCCCATCTCATCTGCCGCTCTCTAATCTCACCCAACACGCCCTCCTCTTGCTCTCTAGATGCTGGCCACCCCGTCCTTTTGGTTCTACACTGTGCCAGACTCTCCCCAGCCTTAAAGCGTTTGCACATGCTGTTCCTTCTGTCTGGAAAGGCTCCCCCATCTTCTGTACTCACTCTCTAGGCCTTGCCTCAAGGGACTCTTCCCAGGAGCCTCTTCTGATCCAGTCCAGGTCAAGTTCCTCTGTCACATGCCCAGCAGGACTGAATCCTTCCTTGAGAGCACTTATCTCAGCTTGCAACATACTTTTTGTGATTCTTTTATTAATACCAGCCTCTCTCACTTAACTGTAAGCTCCATGAGGGACGGAAACACGCCTATTTCTGCTCATCACTGTGTCCTCAGCACTCAGAACAGTGAATGATACATCAGAAATGCCCATGAGTGTTTATAGAGAAATGACTGACTGAAGGTAATATTTGAGTCAGACCACGAAGGGTCAGTTTGCCAAGACGTTCGGGACAGGAGTCTGAGAGGCCATCTCAGGGCTCCAGAACTGGTTAGCACTCAATACAGCCTGCTTAGTATATCCTGCATGGACTTTTTTAGGCAACAGGCAAAGTTCCCCTCCGTCCTCATCCCCTTCTCAACCATAGGATCAAAATAACCCAGAAACATTACCTCTACATCTTGGGTGAGTATCAACTCAAACTGGTTATAAAACTCCTTGGGGCAAGGCAACTGGTACTCCTTGGCTGTGCCCATGAATGTCTCAATGTCGTTCAAGGCAGTGTCAACTCCCTCTCGAGACTGGCATTTGTCTACAGCCTGGGAAGCCAAGAGGTAGATTCCCGCCTCACACCATTGGCTGACCTTTTGAAGAGAGAAAGTGTATGCTTAGGCTGACCGCAACTCAGAGCCACCACCGTTCTCAGGAGATCTGAGCTCATAAGGGCGTTACAAGGATTCTGAGACAATGGGAAATTGTCATGAGACAGCATAAAGCTTAGGAGTCTAACCATTGCAAATAAAACTGTGAGGTGGACAAGTCCAAGCCCATTTTACATCTGTCCACTTGTCAGGGAAGTCACTCACTCAGTAAAATGAATCACATAAACATTCTTCTCTTTTCCACTAACAGTAATTGCTACATCTCCAGGACAGAGTTAAAGATTTCTAAGGCTGGATCTAACCATACAGAAATGTAATCAATGGCTTTTTGGGTTTACCTGCCAGGCCATTTGTCTTGCACCCTATTGGTTACCAGAACACAGGGTGATTAATGATGCATTAAACCTGGCCCCTGCATTTCCTGGGGGAGGGAATGTCCCTTTTAACAAAAACACTACTTTCCTCTTTGGATTCCCAGGTAATCCATATTTGCATTTATTGGCATTCATCTTTAGTAAGGAAGCATCCAAGAATGTAAAGCTTTGTAAATTCAGTGCAGCAATACTCAAATTTTCCAGATGCTGGGATAAAATCAGATAGGTTATGAATTCTAACAATTTATAAAATACTTATTTTCTTTGCTCTTTTGAACTCCACTGAGGCACCTGAAAAGAAAGACAGGGCACCCTTGTGCTACCTGGATATTTATATGAAAAGAAGCTTCCCGTGCAAATACATTTGCATTTCTGTTTACCATGTGACCTCAACAGCAATGTAAAATAATTGCATAGAAAAAACAATCAAAAGGTATTAATAACACTCCAAAGTGGTTATCTGTAAGTGGAAAAATTACAAGCAACTTAAATGTTTGTCTTTATTTTTTTCTTAAATTATCCAAATTGAATATGTATATTTAGAATAACAAAAAATAATAAAAATATTTCAAAATTAAGAATTACCACTGTGTAGGGATGGGGGTAGTAGATGTGTAGGTGTCCATGAGTAACTTTTCCCCCCTGCTTCCTACATTTTTAATTTGCGAAATAATATGAAACCATGCTTTGATATATACTGTGAAAACTCTCTTTACACATCATGCCTAGATCTGTAGAAAACATTACGCTGTGGTCTTCTACAGAGTTACGATGGCTACTTGCTTTCTCACACACACACACACATGCCAGGCTATTATCTCTGGAGCAGAAATGGAGTTAGGAAAACAGCTGCTGACCCTGCAGCGAGCTCAGCACACAGAGCAGGCTGTGCACCAGCCTCTTCTGAGCCACTTGCTTCTGGAACAACTGTATTTCATTGACATTAAAATCCCTTTGGCAATGGGCTGACGTAAACAGCCTGGGCGGGTGCCCACAGCCATGGCAGAAACAGCTGTGGGAATGGAGCACGCTGACTCACAGCCATCAGCCACATGCTGCCTGGGAACAGCTGACAGGGAAGGCTCCAGAAGTCACTGCTCCTGCTGACTGGGAACAGAGGCCACCTCCAAAGGGCAAGAGGGTTTGCACACCCCTCTCTCTGTGAGGCCTTGCTGTCTAGCTTAAGCTCTGGGTTTGGATTCTGGCAGTCCTGACTTCAAATCTGGCTTCTGCTAGTTAAGCCATGTGTGGTCGTAGGCAGTCATTTATCCCAGGATTTCTCAGTGCTGTCCCTGCACCACTTGCACCAGAACCACTTGGGCACTTTACTAAAATACTGATTCCTGGGCATCATCCCAGACCACTGAATCTGAGTCTCTGGGTGGCATCAGGGAATCTGCAATTATTACCGGCTCACTAGGTGATTCTCATGTACTAAATTTTGAGATCCACTGACCTAACCATGCTGAGTATCAGTTTCTGCCTCTGTACAACGAGGCCATTAATACGTTCCTCACAGGTTATCTTGAGGATTAAATAGATGACGTAATTTTGCACCTGATTGGAACAGAGAAGGTGCTCAATAAATGGCAGGAGGTTATAGTGGTCATTATGACTTAACCTTCTTCAAAAGGATTCACAATCCCTTGCATTTATATGAGGGAAGCACTCTGCAAATATAGGGCTTGTTTCTCTGTATGCCTGAAAGGGAATTAAGAAATGTGCCCCCGGGGCTGGGCCAAAAGAAACCCTTCGAGTCTGGTTCCACAGAGAGAGAAACGAACTTACGTTAATTTTAATGGGGTGTCATCAAATTGGCACTAACCGATTAACACTATGGTGCTCACATGGCAGTAATATTCTCCAGGGATTAGGGGGATGGGGTGGGTAAACCCACAACTAAAGGACACGGTGAGCATTGTAGAGGGGAAGGGCATGCCTCTGACCCTCGCTTGGGTGAAGCGAAGACATAAAATGTAACCAAAATGTTTGTACCCTCATAATACCCTGAAATAAATAAATAAATAAAATTTAATGGGGTGTGGTGAGATGGCTGGGGCATTTTTCTTTTTTTACCTTCAATAACTCTATGACCTAGAATCTGCAATTTTTGGTGCCTTTAGAGCACTTTTTCTCATAAAGTACTTGATCCTTTCAGCAATGATGTGAGGCAGGGAGGACAACTATAATTAAAACTGCTTTACAGAAAATCTTGCAGACATCCTATTCATGGCTTTGTTTCGCTCACCTTGTCTAGCTGTCTATGCAACTCCAAGGACTTTCCTAAAATGTCATATTTTTTCTTGTTTTCATTGATGAAGTCATCACAGAGGTGCCTGAGCTCCATACACCTGGGCCTGATGGAGTCCACTGCATAATGGTGGCTTTGGATGAGCTGGTCCCCAGCTAGTGCAAGCAGCTGGGCCTTTTCCAAGGGCTCCTGTGAAATGAACATCCACAGCCAAGCATCAGAAGTCAGGGCATCGTGAGGCTGATAACTCCCTGGCACTGTGTGCTCCAAACCTGGAGGGAGGCTAGGGAGATGCTGACCTAAGTCTTAGCTGGGGAGCCTGAGAAAGCTCTGTGGTGGTTCCAGGTCCCCAGGAAGTTGAGCCTAGTCCAGGGTCATCTGCACTCTGAAGAAAAGCAGTCATTCATTCAAATATTTGTTAAGTTCTGGGCTAGACACTGAGGATATAGTGTTAACAAGCCAGGAATTTTCAGTTTAATGAAGAATTCAGATATTAACTAAATTATACAAATCATTAAATTATTACAATTGTGATAAGCTCTAGGGCAGAAAAATCACGGAGTGCTATAATGCACATAATAAGAGACTTGGAATCCCCCTGTTAACTAAAGGAGAAGGAAGAGAGACAGACACTTGGCCCTGAGGACAGTTGGGGGGATGAGCTGAAGTTGAGCAACTGCTAAAGATCTGATCCGGGCAACTCAGTGCCAGTCACGACACTTAAGAAATACGCTTGTCTAGGCCCCTTCGCAAGGCCCACGTGGGCCGTCTGTCTGCTCAACTGCATTTCCTACCTCTTTCTGCACAGCTCACTCTGTTCTAACCACATGTGTCATGTCTTCCTGTTTTTAAGAATTCACTCATTCACCCTTCACATATTACTGGGGACCTACTGTGTACCAGACACTGCCCAGCTGCTGGGTTTGGTGATAAACAAGGCAGGCCAAAATTCCTGTCC
>RJWJ010036361.1:0-16097 GCA_004363605.1 Indri indri | reverse complement strand
AAAAAAAAAAAAGTAAATGTGCTATGTTGGCCCAAATGAAAAATGATGAGTTTTTCCAAAGATGTTCAACAAATGTTATTTTTCTTTCTATGATCCAAATATCCCGCTTTAAAGAACATAAACATATTTCCTCCATCTCTGCAAATAGCACCTCCTCCATCCACTCAGGAGCTCAGATAAGAAACCTGGGACTCCCAGAGCACAGGCCTGTTGGCACAGGTTTCTGCAAGACCTACCAAACCCATCTACGCCTCACCCCCAACCACCCTGCCAGCGCCCTGGTCCTGGCCACCACCGTATCTCCTCAGGACAACTGCCGCTGCCCGCTCTGTGGTCCCTCCACGCACTCTGGCTTCCCTCCAATCCATACTCCACACGGAGGCCAGAAAGAAAGAGAAAACTTTTCAGAATGCCATGCTCTATATCAGTTGCCTGCTGACAACTCTATTAATGCATTTCCACTGCACTTAGGGAACAAAGTCCAGGCCCACAGCAAGGCGACGAGGCCCCACAGCTCTCTGACCTCAGCAACCGCCTCCAGCCACGCCGGCTGCCTTTCTGCACCTTCCTGTCCCCTCCAGGCCTCTGAGCTGCTGCCCGCCTAATAAGGAAGGTCTTCACTGAGCAACTCCCAGTCTTCCCCAAGGTCTCAGCAACCCAGAGCACCTTCCAGGGCTCCCAACCCAAGTTAGGTCTTCTCATACCACCCTGGTCTTCCCCCCACAACACTGACCATAATTCATAATCACAAATGTATTTGTCTTAACGCTGTCTCCCCAGTAGGGTGAAAACCGCATCTTTGCAACGTTAGTTTGACTAATTATTACATACCTAGCACTTCTCACAGCGTTTCACCGAGTGGCTGCTAAAAAGTGTTTATGGGAGGGAGGGAGGGACGGCTTATACACAACAATTAGTTTCTGAGGGATTTGTTTCCTCGTCTCCCACTCACCACCAAACCCCTGCCCCTGATCTGCACCTGTCTACAGAATAGGGTCACCATGGACTCCTTGGGGACCAAGCCAGTGAACTGTTTTCTGGGACTCAGCTCTGTGGACCTCCCTCCTCGTCGGGCGTACCTTGTACCTAAAACTTACTTCCTTAGCTCCAATGACTTCACCCACCCTAAGCCCTCCGTGGGCCACCTGTAAATGCCAGCATCCCATTTGTGGCCTATGTCCTTCTAATTCCACTTACTTGTGCACATTCAAGGTTCTGGCTGCCACCTACGGCCGAATCCTGAGTTACAATCTATGCCAGCACCTACTGGACAGCGCCACCTAGTGGCCCTACAGACCCACGCACCCAGAACTGAACCCTCGTCACCTAACTGGCCCCTCGACCCGTTCACAGCCATCCTGCCTCTCAAGCTGGGCACCCCTAAATACCTTGCCAATCTGTCCTTGATGTCCCTACAAGGCAAGCCCTCATTGACTCTATTTTTAGACATCCTTTGTCCTAATCTTGTCCCCTTCAAAGCTTCCCTCCTCCGTGCCATCCGAATGCCTTACTGAAAATAAAGATCGAACCATGTTACCTCGAAGCTCAAAACTGTTCATGGCCCCTTGCCCCCTGGAGGAGAAAGCCCCTGTACTCCGATGGAGGGTGAGGAGGCGCTCTGAGGTCTGCCCCCTCCAGCCTCGCCACTGTCCTTTGCCTGCCCAGCACATTCTGCTCCGGCAGCACCAAGCTTTGGGCTCCCATCCACACCGTGCTGCTTGGAGACTGCTTGCCTTTGCTTACACTGCCCGTCTGCAAAAAACACCCTGCACTCTCCTTCCAAGCTACTGTTTTGTAAGCACCCGTTGCTGTCTAAAAGCAAGATGGCAGCATCTCCATTCTGCAGGTGACACACAGGTGAGAAAATGATCCAAGATCTGCCCGATGCGATCTTGCTTCAGAGGATAAAACCACACAATTCAACCACAGGATGTTCCCTCCTGAACTTACAATCAGCAACTATAAGGCCGGGAGAACTATGCCAATGACCTCAAACACCTTCCAACAAACTTTCACAACCAACTACGCCATCTTCCAAAGTCCTCAAAGATTAAGTGAAAAAAGAGGCCGGGCACAGTGGCTCATGCCTGTAATCCTAGCACTCTGAGAGGCCAAGGCAGGAGGATCACTTGAGGTCAGGAGTTCAAGACCAGCCTGAGCAAGAGCGAGACCCCATCTCTACATAAAAAACAATTACAAATAAGGAAAAAAAAAAGATTAAGCAAAAAAAGTTTCCAGGCATGAAAGATCTTTTTCTAATTTAACAAAACCATTTTAATTTTGAAGCAAGGGAATTTTCTTGAAGCATCCAACATGTAAGTCCCTTCAGTTGACAAGATTTAGCACTAATCTTTCTAAAGCAGCCAGCCTGCATTTCTAAACACGTGTCCAAGCCTGGATGCGGACGCTCGGCAGAGACACACAGTCAGGTCACAGGTAATGATGTTCCCCACTGGCTGCCAACATCAGCATTGGTGCTTCCAAATCCGCACGCAATATGCTTACCCTGTCGCAATGATGTCAGCCAGCTGAGGCGTGTTAGGTGCAATTTTGATAGTGACCGTCTCAAAGAAGAGGTGCTCTTTCTGAGCGTGGATGGTGTATGTCCCCGTTGTTATGTTCTCCAGGCGGAATGAGCCATCAGCTTTCGTTTTGACTGTAAAACAAAAGCATGCAAACAGAAATGAGCCAAAAACAACTGCATCTCCTTACATGTACACGAGAACACTTGAGACAAAAAACTGGCATGTTTTCACATAGTCACTAAGATTTGGTTCCTTTCCATTTCTCTGTGATCCAGAAGGAGCACTGGCCAACAGTGCCAGGGGCAAATGTGTCTGCCCACCTTTGATTTGGTTATTCAGAGTGACGACTGCCTCCGGGACGCCTTCTCCTTCAGGTCCGTTCAAGACCCTCCCAGTGACGGAGAACCCCATGACGTGGAACACGGGCTAGAAAATGAAGAACAGGAAGGAGGTGCTTGAGTGTCGGAGCCACAGACACTCCTCCTGCCGTGCACGCCGTCGCTTACGCCCGCCCTCCTCCCAGAGTCCGTCTTCTCTCTTGCGTTCCCAGCATACTGGCGTCCGTCATACAGTGGAATAAAAAAGATCAAGTTAAAGGCCACTGACTCGGTCTTGTGAAAGCTTCCCCAGCCTACCCCACCTCCCGCCTCCCCACCCCGGATGTCCCCATTTCGGTCAATCACACCTTCCTCCCGTCTCCTAAGTGCAAAGCCCAGAATCACCTTGGACCCCGCTCCCCTCCCTCCGGCATGGATCAGCCCTGTGGATTCCACCTCTGCAAGGTCTCACGTGCCCCTCCTCACTCTTTCCGCCCGCTCCTGAACTCAGGTCCTGAAGAACACCACCTGGACCACCACCCTCAAGCCCCATCGCCACACCCACCACGCAGTCTTATTCATTCATTCGTTCATTCATTTATTTTAGACAGAGCCTTGCTCTGTTGCCTGGGCTGGAGTACAGTGGCATCATCACAGCTCACTGCAACCTCAAATTCCTGAGCTCAGCGATCCTCCTACCTCAGCCTCCCGAGTAGCTGGGACTACTGGTGTGCGCCACCACGCCTGGCTAAGTTTCTTCATTTTTTGTACAGATGAGGTCTCACTATGTTGCTCAGTATGGTCTCGAACTTCTGGCCTCAAGTGATCCTCCCACCTCAGCCTCCCAAAGTGCTAACATGTTTGATTTCTTAGAGATGTCTCCCTCACACTAGAATGTAACCTTCCTGAAGACCGGGAACGTTTCTACCTTAGTGACCCACTACATGACAGGCACTCAACAAATAAGTCCCAAATGAATGAATGAATGAATATATGCAACAGCATTTGAGAAAGAGCTTTATAAAATCAAATGGCTCCCTTTTTATTCAGGTAGCCCTTCCTGAGCCTTCCAAAAAGATGAGGTTCCTCCAACCCACAAACCCACTTATTAATCCATATATGCACTCAACAAACATTTTTATTAGTCGTCACCTACTATGTACCAGGCACTAATTCATATGTTAGGAAAACAGTAAAGAATAAGACACTAACGGGTCCTACTCTCATGAAACTTACAGGCCCTCACTCCCTGAAATACCATTTATCTCTTTAAAAATTTATATTTGGTGGTCATCTGGTAATGTCCTTCTCTGCAAGCCTTTGAAGCAAAGGAAGCCTTCATCTTCTCACCCTCCTCTTCCCCAATCCAGTGCACAGAACAGTCAAATGCTTTACTGAATCTTAAAAAGCAGAGACAGCACCCCACTGTGCTTGTGACCTAAAAGCCAGTTCCTACGTTTAAGCTACAGTGCTTTCAAATGTAATATTAAAAGAAAATGATTAAAATATAATTTTTTCAATAACTTTAACACTGGGTGGTCCATTTAGGAAAGATTGTTATTTTCTTTTGGGATTTACCCTATCGGGCCAATTTTCTACAGTAACCACTTCCTGCCTCTGTAATTAAAGACGACATAAATATGATGCAAAATACATCTACCATCCATGAGAGGGTCTAGGGAGTTTATCAGGCCACATAGCACCCTGCCCATTCCTGTCACCACAGTCCAAGCTCTGTGGGCTCTTACCTGGTTACTGCCACAGCCTCCTTACTGGTCCCCCGCTTCAAACTTGGTCCTCTGCAAACTTTTCTCAACACGACAGCCAGAGGGATTATACCTCTCCTCTGCTCAGAATCTTCAGTAGTACCAATTCTCACCCAGAGGTATGGGCAAAGTGGTCCACAAGGCCCTGCACAATCCAGCCCCTCACTTCTCTGAGCCTCTTTCTGCCTCTTCCTTCCTTCCCCATTTTGTCTACTCCAGCCACCCTGGCCTCCTTGGGGTGCCCCAAACCCTCCAGGTACATTCCTGCCTCAGGACCTTTGCACACGCCACTCCCTCTGTCTTAAATACTCTTCCCACAGAGGTAACACAGTTCGCTTGTTCTTCCCCTTCACGTTGTTGCTCAAATGTCACCTTTGCAGTGAAGACTTCCCAAGAACACCCTATAAAGACTGCAACCCCTGTCTCCACCCTGAAACTGTGTGGTCTCCTTTCTTGCTTTATTTTTCTAGAGAACACTTAAGAATTTCTACTATACTTTCTAACTTACTTATCTATACATGTATTGTCCTTTTCTGTCATTGCAACGTGAGTTCCACAGAGACAGGAATATTTGCCTCCTTTGGTCACTGCTGTATCCCCAGCCCTGGAATGGTATCTGAAATGTATGTCATTGGGACTCAATAAATCTCTCATTTCATTGAACGAAGTAGATATAACTAGGAATCCGATTCTCTACAATAAAGATATGATGTGTACGAGAAGTGAGGCATCCCAGGCTAAACTAGAATACAATACAAGATTCCACTTTTTCCAACAGCCCTTCTGGATTTTTTTTTAAAACATGTTTGCAACACCTGTGCCCAGGAACGGGAACTCAAACACCTGTCCCTCCAAGAGACAGATAAGAAGGCCTTACCTCAATTTTTAGGCTGTCATGTTCCACTGTAAAGTCAAGTCTGGAAGGTGCAACATCAAAGGTAATTCTCTCCCCTCTATAGAACGGAATCTGGAAGGAAGAGTCTGTTAATTACTAAGAACCAATAACATGATTCAACCATCAATATTAATAATCGACCTAGCAACCCACAAGTGACAAGGGGTTTAAGACAGGCCAACAGAAACATTCATCTTAACTGCTGGCGATTTTAAAAGCTGCACTTTTTGCAGCTATTACTGAGGAGTCAGAGTCTCATCTTAAGGAACTACTAAACAGTGTTCGTGGAGCTGCAAGTCAAGTTTTCCTTTAACATTCAAACAGCATCGCCTCTTACTGTGTCCTGAGAGTTCCAAACACAAACAGAATGGCGATCTGTTTCACTCACCACTGTATAGCCCCCACTTGGCAAGGAATAGAAGGAGAATGAGCCGTCTTCTTTGGAGACCGCATAGCACAAATACACCAGGCTCTCGTCTTGGGGCTGGAATCCAGGCACTGGTGAGACATTGCAGCCCAGGACATCCTATGCCAGGGGGAAAAAAACTTCTTTTTCCACTTACGTGTTCTGAGTACCATCAAATAGCCACACCATAGGAAACTTTTATAGGTTTGATGTCAACACATATTTCTGAAATCTATGGCATATTAGTGCAGATAAAAGGAATGAAAATCTTTATATTCAAGTTGTAAAGTTAAAAATTGGCACAGTCTTCTTGGGGAAAATGCCATGACTGTCCTTCCCTACGATGGGTCACCATTCTTCAGACAAGGAAACGGAGGCTTGGGAAGGTGAACAGACCGGCCCAAGGTCACACAGCTAGCAAGAGGCATTTGTTTGAAACTGGAATTTGTTTAAGCTGGGTCTGTTTGATTTCAAAGCCTGTGCACTTTCCACCAAATGCCACTGTCTCCCAGTATCAACATTCAACGTCTTGTGAGTCAAGAGAGACACACGATGTTCTGGAATGTTAAGACATAAATCAACCTGAACCTGCATTTTAAACAGTACATTTTAGTCTATAATCCCCATCCTCTTACCTACCCCCGCCAATAGACACACAAAAATCTCTTCTGTTTTTACTTTTCTTTGCTTACCTCATTGGTTACTAAAGAAGAAAAGAGAAGAAACTTCACCCCTTTCATGGGCTCCCCGTCACTTCGGACAGAGCCAGACACGTTGTAGCCGGCAACTATGAGGGGACTGGCCGCGTTGGCATTGGAGTTGGTTATACGCACCGTGGTGCTCGCCTGTGACAGGAAAAGGTTTTACCTTCCAAGAAAATAAACACTCCCAAAGTGTCCAACAACATGAGGACATGCTTAAGCTCAAATATTAACTGGGAAAACAATACATAAAATCGCCTATCTAGGATGATCACAGCTATTTTCTAATGCCCAAGATGAAGAGAAAGGAAACAGGGCAAAATCGAGATGACTCTGTCTATACGGCGATGATATTTTACTTTACACTTTTCCAACTTCCAAAATTTCTTTGTTTCCATTCCTTTATACTCCTCTGTATGTTCCAAAGTTTTTAAATGAGCGCATTTCACTTTTTTCCATGTTTAATGTTATATATGCATATATTTTTTAACTTTTTTGTTAAAGTACAACTTACATAGAGAAAAGTGCATATATTCTAAGTATACAGTACAGGATTTTTACCAACCGAACACACTATTCTGGGTAACCAACACCCAGAGAGGGAACAGAACCCGTACCCCGGAAGTCCTCCTCACCTTCACATCCAGTCACTAACCCCCAAAGGGTAACCATTATCCTGATTTCTAACAGCATGCTTACTTTAAAATCCCAATTTTGCATTAGTAAACTCAAAATCCTTTATGTATCCAATTAACATACAATGTAAACCTTAAAATCTATTCTATTTACAATGTGTAAGCTCTTGAAACATTTTAAAACATTGCTCAAGAGAAAAACCCTGAAAAATAAGTAATAAACAGATACATGAAACTATACCACCTATTGTAAACGTTTAAAACCTATAGAGTGAAAACTGAAATGCCGATTCTGATGCTGCTTTAGCAAGAGTGAGACACAGCCTTGAAACACAGAGGCTAACATGTTAAAATGCCTTTAAGTCTCATTTCAATTTGGTTTTTCACAGCTATTACAGAACCTCCCCTAGCAGTGTTTCTTCTTTTTTGACCTTTTATTATAAACTATTTCAGTCAAACAAAAAGATATAAAGAATGCTCTAAAAAACCTCTGTATACCCGCTAACCAGCCAAGGAAACATAAGAGTAGAAACACAATTCGAGACGCTGGCGCACCCGCAAAGCCCCGCCTCCCTCCTCCTCTAGATGTCGGCATCGCTGTGAACACGCGGTTCGCCATTCCCATCGTGTCTTTACGATGTTTCTGCATAAGACTGTAGGTCCATAAACGGTGTTACCGTGAGTGCTTTAATATTTCCTGCAATTTTGTTTTTAAATGTAGCCATGTATATTTATTCATATTTTTATTGATATATCATAGCTGTACATATTTTGGGGGCATGTGTGATATTTTGATACATGTATACAATGTGTAATGATCAAGTCAAGGTAATTAGGCTATTGATCACCTCGAACATTTATCTTTTCTTTGTATTGGGAACATTACAATTCTTCTATTCTAGCTATTTTAAAATATACAATAAATTATTGTTAACTATAATATCCCTACTGTACTATCAAATACTAGAACTTCTCTTTTCTATCTAACCGTATTTGTGTACCCATGAACCAACTTCTCTTCACCCCCCCACTTAAATGTAGTTATACTGATACATGTAGCTCTGGTTCATTTGTCACTGCTGACGTACAGATTTCTATTGTGTGATGAAACCACAATCTATTCTTCTCTTTTTTTTGAGACAGAGTCGCACTCCGTTGCCCTGAGTAGAGTGCCATGGTGTCATCATAGCTCACAGCAACCTCAAACTCCTGGGTTCAAGCGATACTCCCGCCTCAGCCTCCCGAGTAGCTGGGACTACAGGCGTGTGCCACCAAGCCTGGCTAATTATTCTATTTTTAGTAGAGATGGGGTCTCGCTCTTGCTCAGTCAGGTCTCAAACTCCTGAACTCAAGCAATCCTCCCAACTCAGTCTCCCGGAGTGCTAGGATTACAGGTGTGAGCCACCGCACCTGGCCAATTGTTCTCTTAATTGGGATTGAAGTTGTTTATAACATTTTGCTATTACAAACAAAGCTGCAATAAACATTCTTATACATTCTCCCTGGGCACATGTACAACAGTTTATAGAATGTTTAGTATATTTACCTATTTCTGTTTCAGACTGAAAAAAGAACAACAAACATATCTCATCAGGGCCTTCTGCTGTTGATTTGGCTTAAAATAGCTATAGTTAATAACAGACCTATTTCACAGCAGGAAGACAACATTGTCATCTAAAACTGAAACCAACACAAGTAGCATCTGCTACAGCGAGGAGTTATACCGTATAAATACCACCAAACTAATTAGCAGCACCATTGTTTCTTCACCCACTTCTGGAAAAACCATAAATTCATTTCCTCTCCTAAACTGAAAACCCTTATATTTGTCTACAAACTAGCACATTATTGGCCTGGCTACAGAGGTAGCTGAAACACTCACCTCTTTCAATGCCCAGGTCGGATGCGTTGCAAGGATTTCATAATCTCCAGGAAGAACTTTGAAAAATGCAAACCTAAGAAATACAAAATACCACTTCACTTTCTCCAAACAACCCCAGTATGTCTAATTTTATGACTCATACTGGCGGCACTAATGTTTGCATTATCACAACTTGCCATTAGCTTGTTACATGAACATGAATGAAATTCAATCCTTCACTGTACAAATTCATATCAGAGAGCACTTATTGAGCACTTACTGTGTGTAAGGAGGGGTGTCCCATGTGCTGACAGGAGGGAGGAGGGTTTACCGTTCCCTTAATCTCAAGGATTTCTGGCATAAACCAGTCGTTATAATTCAGCAAGGATCAGTCATACTGTGTACTGCAGGCAAACTAAGACCACAGCAGGCTGAGCTGAGGCTGGAAATGCTACTGCCAGGACTCTGGCAGGTTTAACACTTTCAATTTGCAAGGCACCTGACAAGTAGAGGGCTTAAAGAAAAATTTGATTTCTTCTGTGGTGGTATCTTACTATCTCAAATGTTGCCAGTTAATACCTTGCCCCTGGCTAGGGCTTGGAAATCACTTTGCTATAATAAAACTGAACTTGCCATTGGATTTTGGGCTTAGTAAGATTTAGCTTCTACTTTGTTGTCAGGGTAGCCCAGCGCTGCCAGTTACTGTCATTGTTTTAGTTAGCGCAGAGGAAACGGAGTCAGAAAGTTCAAGTCACTTCTTTCTGGTTTGTTAGTGAGGTCAACAACAAACTACCAGCCTAGAAAAAAATGACAGCTCCGCACCCCTGCTCTAGGACAGAGATGGAGAGGCACCAATCAAGAAATAAATGTTATTTCAAAAATAAAAAATTATTTCAACAATAATAACTTTAAAATTGGATGACTTACTGACTCATTATAAACTTCTATTTAGCAATTTAGTCCATTTTGTATTTGAAGGTGGTTAGTAATGATTTGAATGCTTTCAAAATTATCAGTTTGAACTCTTCTGGTGTTAATCCTGGCATATCTGTTAAGATTTACAACTTGATTGTATAAATCCATTAAATAAATGCTTTACATTTGACTCGGCAAGGTTAATTAAATAATCGTCAGTTCCAATCACAAAATGGTTTTGATATCATAGGGATAATATGATTTTTTAAAATAATAACTGAGCTAACCTATATTGAGCTAACATTTATTAAGCATATACTCCTTACCAGGCAGTTTGCAACAATAGCATTAATTCAATCTTCCCGGTGACATTAAGAGGTACGTTCCACAATTATCTTCACTTCCAAGTGAAGAAACTTAGGCACAGAGGGTTAAGTAACTTGCCCCAGGTCAAATAGCTAGCAAATAGGGGAGCTGGGATTCAGACTCAAGCTACTGGGCACCACAGCCAGCCCCAACTATTAAATGAAGGCCCAGTAAGTCCAGGGCCCGCGGCAGGCATTGTATGGGCATTAATTCATGTTTAATCATCCCATCAGTGCTAAGCCAGATGGGCCGAACGACTTCCATTTGATGCATGAGGTACCTAGGGCTCTGAGGGGCATGAACTCTCCCAAAGTTAAGAGGCCGAATCAGGATCTGAACCCAGGTCTCCCAGAATCCAAATCCCTACCCCTCATCCTCAGCACAGCCCAGCTCCAGCGCAAGGCTGGGTACAGGATGCCACTCACTTTCCACCAGGCTGTGTAACCGTGGACTGGATCTTTGCTTCAGTCCCCGTGTTTCTCAGAGACACCTGGACTCCTGCGGGGCCCAGGGGCTGCCCTTTGCTGAGGACCTGCCGGGGAGAAGAAGGTTAGGTCCTGCCCGACAGCAAAGCACCTTC
The DNA here is from genome assembly GCA_004363605.1 of Indri indri. Taxonomy (NCBI): domain Eukaryota; kingdom Metazoa; phylum Chordata; class Mammalia; order Primates; family Indriidae; genus Indri; species Indri indri. The sequence goes on along the minus strand of RJWJ010036361.1, from coordinate 5,130 downwards.
CTCTCAAAGCACTGTCAATCCTGCTCATGCCCCCCAGGTGGAGCCTGGAACCTTCTTTGCATCAAGGACCCCTTTGGAAAGATGATATAAGTCACAGACACCCTTCCTGGGGGTGAAATGGGAAAGGCAACAGTAACAGCAAAACGATACCCTGTTTCATTGAATCTTAAACGCCATCAGTTAAAGATGCAACACTATTTTACAAACCACTGAGATAGAAAAAATACCCAAGATCCCCACCTCTGATAAGAAACCCCCACACACAACTGGCACGGAAGGGCCCCACTCTCAACAAAAAGGTGAAGGAGAAATAAGCCCGTCATGAAGGAAAGGACAGCAAGGAAACCCGCACACCTCAACCCTGGGCACAGGAGGGACAGATGAAAAATCTCTCCCTCCCCTGAGAACATGAACTGGGAGCTGGCCTTCACCTACATTAGTGCTCTAAATGCATGCCACCAAGGCAGTCCACAGCAGTCTCAGAGCATTGAAATACTGAGAGCACTCCTAGGTCAGTGGCAGAAGCGAATGCAAATCCTGCCTGGGAGAAGCCGACATCCCCAGGGATGGCACGACGCCAGGACCCTGGGGAGAGTGTTCTTCCAACTCTGCATCCTTGTAAAAGGCCGCGCCTGGCGTAAACACTAACAGTCCATACTCTGGGGGGCAGCGGGGATCTGACTGTTAAGGACACTCACGACATTCTACAGACAATAGAGTGCTGAGTTCACAGGCTCTCTGGAAGCTTCTCTGTGGGTCCCCTGTGGGATCAAAGCCCCTGGATCAAAACATCCTCCATTTTTTAAAAGGCTAAGACGCAGTATATTCTACAGAGCAAACGTGAAAAACAATAAAGCTCCGAAGCCAAACCTTTCCGTTCACAGAGAACCCCGTGAACACAAAGTTGATGTCTTCGCCCTTCGTGCAGATGTCATTGACGCCGTCCACATAGAGCTCCACACTCGTCGGCTCTGAGGCAGGAGAGGACACGGAACAAGACACAAGGGCAAGCTTAGTTCTGGGATACAGTGAAACCACCCAAGTAAAACACGTTTTACTGTTAAGCTTTCATCTTATTTATTTCGAAACACTTAACACACTCGTAAGGCTCAAAATCCAAAGGTACAAAAAAGTATAGAGGGAAAAGTCTCCCCGTCACCCCTATACCCCTGGCCACCTGGTTTCCTGCCCCCAAGAGAACCAGTGTTCAGAGTATGAAATAGTTTTAAACCAGTCTTTCGGCCGAGTTATACTGCAGAGTCCCACTGAAAATTCAGCAGGCACCAAATAATGTTATTTACTGAATGCTCACCACAAACCAGGCACTGAGCTGAGTGCATTTAATTCTCACTAGTACCATAAGAGGTAGGTACTATCTGCAATTTATTGAGGGGTAAACTGAGGCACGGAACAGTTAAAGGATCTCCCAAGGTCACAGAGCTTGTGAGTGACAGAGCCCCAATTCGACCCCAAACATCTGGCTCCAAATCTGTCCCTTGACCAAGCACATGAGTTCCATGATTTCAGCCACATTAAACCAAGACCACAAACTCCAATGCCATGGGAGCCACATGGGTACAAAGTAAGCAGAACAGGCCGGGTGAGGACCACACAAAGTGAAATCTGGCAACCGCCACTCAACTCCGCCACGTGGCCCAGGGTTGCTGGAGCTTCCAACTTCTCAGAAAAACTGGAAATCTGGAGTTTATGTATCATTTCCTGATTTTTCCATATTAGCAATTCATTCCATTAAAAAAAAAACTGAAGAGTTCGTCATAACAGAGGTTAAAGCTCAGTATTTAAAAGGTTAGGAAGAATAAGCAGAGAAAAAACTGTTTAAACCATGAGATTTTCAGGTGAAATGAAGAATCAAACACACGCAAAGTTTCCAATAACAAAATGCGCAAAAGACTTGAACAGCCATCTCACAAAAGAAGCCATCCAATGGCAAATACATAAACAGACGAAAAAGTGTTCAATACCATTGGCCATCAGAGAAATGTAGACCAAGACCACAATGAGCTACCACCACACCCCCACCAGAACAGCTGAAATGAAAAACCACACCAAGCGTTGGTGAGGATGTGGAGCTCCTGGAATGCTTGCACACTGCTGGTAGGGCATAAATTGGTAGATCCGCTTTGGGTGTTTGGAAATATCTGCTAAAACTGAGCATATATAAATTCTGTTGCCCAGCAATTTCTCTCCTGGTACATACCCAACAAAAATGCAAATAAATGTGTACCAAAACATATGTACAACAATGTTCACAGGAGCACTATTCTTAGCAGCCAAAATCAGAAAGCAAATGGCCATCAACAGTAGGTTAGATAAATCATTTTATATTCACTCATTAGAATTCTGTACAGCAAAGAAAATGAACTAGAGCTACACATTATACAGATGATTCTCACGACCAATGCTGAGAGAAGGAAACCAGATACACAAAAGTACCTGGTATAATTTCATTTATATGAAGTTCCAAATGGACAAAATGAATCTGTAATTTTAGAAGGTGAGGGGGGTGGTCACCTGGGGGGCGAGGCAGGATGGCTAATGAGCACCCGGGCTGGGGCACCTCTGGGGTGCTGGTGAAGCGCCATCTCATGGTCTGGGTGGCGGTTACATGGGTGTGTTCACATTATGAAAATTCATCAAGGGATACCCTTGCACTCAGTGTACATTTCCAAAAGCATAATTGGATAAAAAAGCTTATCAAAAGAAAAAGCACCAGCAGGAGGGGAGGGGCTCAAACAAAACACTCCCACAGGCCACCAATTTGGAATCTCTGCTTCCACCATTAGTTGGGCTGAATTCCCCTCCAGCTTTCTGGAATGTACCTGCCAGGTGCCCCCTGACTGCAAACTATTAAGAAAAAAAGAGCTGATCTCACAGAGCCAAATAGCTGGCAGCTGCCTGAGTTTCACATTACCCTTTGGGACGGTGGAGACTAAATTCTTCCTTATCTAACGCACAAGCAAGCCTGATGTGAACAACTGTGGCTCCTACTCCTCTCCCAGTGCTGTGGACTGGAGTCACCCACACCCACTCTACCAAGACAGCAAGAGTCTCTCCTCTTCCAAAACATGAGCCATATCAAAACAGATTTTCTCTTCTGATCCCAGCCCCATTTCCAACTCTCCAACTCTGCTAGAAGGCAGTTGTACCAAGAAAGTTTTGAGCTTTTGCTGGTACATGTGCAGAAGGGCTGTTTTTAAGCATTGAGTGAATCCTTGACAATTATGTGCCAGCCTCTCTGAACACTTAACATTGGCCCATTAATCTTCCGTGTATCCTGTGGGACAGGGACTGTAACTACCCTGACTCCAGTGAGGAGACAGAGGTTCACACAAGGGACGTAACTTGCCCAAGGTGTCATATAACTTGGGTGAGGCCCAAGGTTGCCAGATCTTCTCACCTCTTAAGAAACATAGATCTGGATTTTTATGTCAAATCTCATAATGTTTACATGTTAAATTCTGTTAAAACAAAACAAAACAAAAAAAAAAACTGAGGAGGCTAAAAAAGATTTCTATACTGTTTACTGCCATGTATTGGGTGAAACTGCAAACGCAGACTTTGCAAAAAGTTGTCCAACAAAAGATGCCTGTTTTAAAAAGGTAACAGAAAGCCTTAAGGTGGATTAAGGCAAATTCAAACTACTCCAAAGTGACCAGGGGAGAAAAAACACAAAAACTCTCTTCCACAATAGAAATGATCCTTAATATTTTAACAGTCTATGCACTCTGCCAACCTAAATTAATATTCAGCACATAATCTAATCCCTTACAAAGTACGTCTGGTTATTCAGTTAACTTACCAAAACTCCACCCTAGGGGAGGCTCAATCTTCAGAATGAAATCCCCCTAGCAGGAAAAAAGAAAATGAAATTTAAAGGAATGAGAACCGATGACCCTGGTTTAATTTAGTTTAGTGCTATCACGTAATCTAAAATTTCTACACCTGAAATGAAACTCTAAGCGTAAGTGGTGTTCTTCTAAATGGCAGTGAGCTCCTTCATTACCTTCAGATGTTACAAGCCGAAGCTGCACACCAGAAGTTTCCATCTAAACAATCAGAAGTCAGTGCTGAAGCCCAGGATTGAGTTCTAAAGACACTATGCAGCCATTCGCTTTTTTCTGATACCAAACCTACCATTAATCCAGTCTCCCATTAACCCTTCACATGCTTACAGTTGCAAGAGTTAGCACATATCTTTAGGAACTAAAGTCGCTTCTTAAAACTAGATTTTTACTAATCAACCCTGGCTTCTTGAGATTGATATTATTAAAAAATAAATAAATAAATAAACAGATCTCAAGCCGTAGCTAATCCACCCCTAGAAATCAATCCTATGCATTATGCACAAAGACATGAGTTCAAGAATATATTTCCTGCTGTGATGTTAGTAATAACAATAATTTTAAAAAGTGAAAAAAGCCTGCAGGTCCATCAATAGAGAAATGGTTAAATAAATTACAGTTTGAGTTTGAGTCTGACATACTGTGCAGCCATCGAAAAGACGGCGGTAGATGTATACACGCTGATGTTGAAAGCATGCATGGGAAAAAAATCAAATGCACCTATGGGAATGAAAGCAGTATTGCAGGGCAAAAAAATGAAATTGCATAAGAATTTCTATCGTTTGATTCCATTTGTATAAAAAACCAAAATCAAAACTATGTATATTGACTATTTTTTGCAAACTTCCTGTGAATCTATATTCGTGTGTATCTGAATAACCGTAAGAAGAAAGCAATCTGTCAGGGCCGGGCGTGGTGGCTCACACCTGTAATCCTAGCACTCTGGGAGGCCAAGGCGGGCGGATTGTTTGAGCTCAGGAGTTCGAAACCAGCCTGAGCAAGAGTGAGACCCCGTCTCTACTAAAAATAGAAAGAAATTGGACAACTAAAAATATATAGAAAAAATTAGCCGGGCATGGTGGCACATGTCTGTAGTCCCAGCTACTCGGGAGGCTGAGGCAGGAGGATCGCTTGAGCCCAGGAGTTTGAGGTTGCTGTGAGCTAGGATGATGCCATGGCACTCTAGCCCAGGCCACACAGTGAGACTCTGTCTCAAAAAAAAAAAAAAAAAAGAAAGCAATCTGTAAGGATGCACACCAAAATTTGT
>RJWJ010036360.1:0-16139 GCA_004363605.1 Indri indri | reverse complement strand
TTTTTTGCATTTCAAAATTAGAGTAACCATTTGCTCACTCAATTATTCAAAAATATTTAAATGTCTACCTTATAATAGGCACTCTTTTAGACCATAAAATCATGAGGATTTATAAGATGTGCATAGTCCCTGCCTTCATTAAGCTTATATTCTGATGGAGGAGACATGCTATAAACAAGAAATCAGACAAATAAATGAAATACTTTTGGTTTTAATAAGTTCTGTGAAGGAAACAATCAAAGGGAAGAGATAGAAAATAAAAGTGGTAAGAGAGTTAGGAGATTCCTGTTTTAAATAGGAAGCAGGAAGAGAGTTCCTTTAAGCCAAGTTCTAAAGGAAGACAAATAAGTAGTTATGTGGACAGTTTTATAAGAGAGTGCTGGAGTGAACAGAAGGCACTCCAGGTGGAGAAAACAGCATGTGCAAAGGCCCTGAGAAGAAACCTAACTTGCTATGTGAAAGGAACTAATAGAAGTGATAAAAGGCCTAAGTGGCTAGACCTGTGCTGTTGAATAGGGTAGCAATTCACATGCATATTTAAATTTACATCTAAAGTTAAATTTAAATTAATATTAAATAAAATTTAAAATCCAGTTCTCAGTTATACTAGCCATGCTTTAAGCGCTCGATAGCCATGTGAGGCTAGTGGCTACTGTATTGGAGAGTGCAAAAAGAGAACATTTTTGTCATCACAGAAGCTTTTTTTTGGACAATTTACATGCAGTGCATGGACTCAGATATAGTGAGTAAAGAGGAGAAAAGCAAGAGGTGTGGATGTAGAGAAAGGCAGTAGACCATGCAGAGTGTTGAGCATGTACTTACCATCGAACATGGCCTTTCTGTGAGCTTCTTAATGGCAGGGATGATGCTATGTTGACCCTGTTGTTCTAGATATCCATCCTCAAAACATTTTTTATAAAGGAGCTGATAAACGAATGAGTGAAAGTTGAGGTCATCTTTATATCAAATTGGGTTAATCTTTTCAACTCATTTGAAATGGAAACAATGGAAAAAGGAGGAAAGCAAAAAAAAGGTATTTGAAGAAGCTTATCTGGATCTTAATAAATTAGAACTCATTTGCTGAAAATGAGGGTGGCAGACCTGGTTTCTAGAAACAAATGTTATAGGAAGTATGAGGGAGACTCAAGCAATTAAAAAAACAAAACAAAACGGAATTACCCAGTTGAAATTAGATGGCTTAAATTTATGGTACTCTCCCCAATCATCAAGAGTTTTTTTCCCACTTTCTCTGTGAAAGAAATAAGGAAAAGGCATTCATCCGCTCATTTATTTATTTAACAGATATTTATTAACCACATATGGTATGCTAGGTACTGTTCTAGATGCCGATGACTTCATGTCAAATAGGTTTCACAGACACCAAAAATCAGAAGGAAACGGTAATTTTAGGCTTTGACTTACAACAAGGAAATCAGGCTGACGTAATAAAGAATAATTGGGAGCAGGTTGGATAGATAGACTAAAGAACATGGAGATTAACACCAAAATCAATCTGTTGGAAAATTCTAGTGTGTAATGTGAGGCTGATTTTTGGGTAGGGAGGTGAGAAACAGGTATGCAGGAAATACAGAGAAATTAAAGAGTCTGAAGTTTGAAATAAGAATGAAGATTTGGTAGGATGAAGATTTGGTACCTTTAGAAGATACTATGACTGTGGTAAAATAAAAATTTGGAACTGAGATAATTGGAGCATTACTAAATGATAGTAAGGCACAATTTTTTCTCTAATTTTTAAATCAGGTTTTAGCTTAATCATGGCTTTCTCAGGAAATCGACTTTTGACATTTCTAACTAGGCCAATGCCCTTATTATACCCAATCATAATAGAATACATTTATCTTTTATAGCATAGTTATAATTTTAATTAGCTCTGTTGATTAGTTGACAAGAAGGTTGATGATACGGTCTTTAGAATTGAAAGAAGATTAAAGTAAATAACTTTAATTGAAGAAGATGGAGATTTGCATGGAACTATGGAGTCATGGTTTTAGAAGAAATGACAGGAACATTGTTGTGAAAAAGGATAATGTTAGTAGATGAGTTGGACAGGAAAATTGAATCAGATGCTAAAGTCAAACCACTATCTTAGTGATAGGAGGAAACTGGAAGGGCCTTAAAGAAACAGGGAAGCACTGAAAGACAGTCAGAAAATTGTTATTGGAGGCTAGAGATACGGTGATCTTTTTATCCAGTGGCAAAGATTTCAATAACATTGTGAATAGAAAATATATCTAAGAACTGGCAGATTTGGATAAAAAGATTCCTAGGTATCATGTTCAAAGTGCTAACTGGTTTCTTTTAGCTATATATGGAAAGGAATGGATATAAAGAGATGAATTTAAAAGAGTCCTATTTAGTTTTCTAAAAGATTTTATAGGCAATATAAAGGATTTAGAACTTACTGAGTTAAAGGAATTATTTTTCATCCTCGGATTTTACAACCAGCAAAAGATTCTTAAAGTATAAAAATTTTATATGTGCCTTAAGGCACATATAAAATCCAGGGCATTGTCGGTAAATGGCAGCACCAGAGTAAAAGTTCAGATCAAGGATGTGCCTGAAAGACCCTTTAGGGCTGTGGTCCTCAACCCCGGGCTGTGGTCCAGTACTGGTCCTTGACTTGTTAGGAAATGGGCTGTGCATCCTGCCTTAGCTCCGCACCATCCCACACCCCCAACTGACCGCACCCCTACCACCATCCCCCTGCTGCTCCTGGAAAAATTGTGTTCCATGAAACTGGTCCCTGGTGCCAAAAATGTTGGGGACCACTGATTTAGGGCATAGCCAGAAGATTTAAGGTATGCCTTAAACAAATCTTAAGAGCATTGTCTCGTTATAATGATTCCTCATCAAAAGTTGAAAATAAACTATTTCAAAGGAATTTGTCAGGGGTGAGGTTGGTTGGTTGGTTTGTTTTCAGAGACAAGGTCTCACTCTCTTGCCCAGGGTAGAGTGCAGTGGTACAATCATAGCTCACTGTAACCTCAAACTACTGGGCTCAAGCTGTGTTCCTGGCTTATCCTTCCAAGTAGCTAGGACTACAATCATGTGCCACCATACCTAGCTAATTAAAAAAAAATTTTTTTTTAAAGATGGGGTCTCACTATGTTGCTCAGAAACTTCTGGCTGTAAGCAATTCTCCCACCTCAGCTTCTCAAAGTATTAGAATTACAAGCATGAGCCACCATACCTGGCTTTTCTTTTTTTTTTTTAATGGACTGAATCCCAGTGAGATTTGTAAGTAATTCATGATATTTTAAGAAAATTATATTGGCAGAAGTATCACCAGCTTGGACTAACAAGGCCAGAGACGGTTCAAAAATTAAAAAGCTGAAGGCACAGCCACATCGTGTATTTAAAAAAAAAAAAGAAAAGATAAATAAGAGAAAAAAGTGGAAATAAAAAATCATTAAGGCTCTTACCTTTCATAGATGAAGCAGGCTAAGAAAGTTACTCAGTAGCAAACACAGGCCACTTATTTAAAAAATGAAGGGTGACTCAGAGTGAAGAATGGAGAATCATGATAGGGCCTTAATCAAGGAATTGGTGATACTTGCTTGCCTGGATTTCAGAATTGCTGTAAAGTAAATGTATTTTTGTCTCCCACCCCATTTTTAAATGTGAGTGTCTATTATGGATATCTTGCTTTTTCACTATTTTATGTTGAATATGTATGTTGTGCATACAGAAGACAGATAATTTGTGTCTTTAGTTCACAGACCTTAAGATCAAACAGAGCAATATTGTTCCTGGACCTAATTTAAATGAGAAACTCCTCAACCTCAAGTTTGAGTCAATATGGTAAGGAGATGAGACTTTGGAGGTCTCGGTGGGGGCTGAGGAGGTTTTGCATTTGTAAAGGATGTGGGTCACTGGCAACCAAAGGGCAGACACTGGTAGTTACTTTACAAAGATGGCCTGAAGATGAGCCATACTTCTCAATACTCATGATCCTATTCTGTCCCCTCCTGTAGAAGCTGGGCTGGCTCAGAATTTTGACCAATAGAATGTACAAAAAATGATTTCCATGACTAGGTCTTAGAGAGTTTTGTAGCTACACTTATGCCTCTTGGAGCACGCTGTTGGACATTCTACTTTGAACCCAACTCAATTGCCATGTTGTGAGAGACTCAAGACACATGGAGAGAACAAGCATAGGCATTCCTATTAAAAGCCCCAGCTGAGATTTCTGCCAACAGCCAGAAACAATTGCTTGCCAGTGAGCGATGTACCTTGGAAACTCTATCCACCGGAACCTTCAGATGTCTCCAGCCCGGCTGGTGACAGATTACAGATTACATCCACATCAGAGATCACAAGTCAAAACCACCAACTGACCCTAATCAATAAACATCACTATGAGAGAAAATAAGTTACTAAAAGTCTCTAAGTTTTCATGTGGTTTGTTACATATGGAGATTTAAGCAGCACAGACAAAATATTTTCTGTACACACGTTCTAATTTCCATTATAGATCATAAGTACCTTGAGATCATGATCCGTATCTGATTTACCTTTGTGTCCATGATAGTGTGTAGTATGTTTTGCATATGTGTTCAATATATAATTATGAAGTGAATGAATAGATACTTCCTATACTGCTAGTATCCCATGGAAACTATACATAATCTTTAAACAAAAAAATCAAATCATTTCCCATTTAGCAGGTCCACTGAATATAAATTATTTTTTGTTTGTCTTCATCTGAGAATGTCTTAATCTTACCTTCCTTCATAAAGGATATTTTCACTGGACTTAGAATTCTAGGATAACAATTCTTTACTTTTAGCATTTTAAAAAGATTCCATTTCCCTCTGGCCCACATGGTTACTGATGAGAAATCCACAGTCATTAGAATCATCATAAACCTACATGTTATGCACCACTTTCTTCTTCTGTCTGTTTTTAAAATTCTTTTTTTTTTTTTTTTTTTTTTTTTTTTTTTTTTTTAAATTTTTTTTTTTTTTTTTTTTTTTTTTTGGTCTGTAGTTTCAACAGTTTTATTATGATGTGTCTGAGCATGGATTTCTTTGACCTTTTCCTCTCTAGAATTTGCTGAGTTTTTCAAATTTGTTAAGTTTGGGTCTTTTAACAAATGTGGGAAATTTTCAGCTTTCTGTGTCACATTCTTTTCTCTCCCTTTCTTTGGCTCCACTGATACAAATGCTAAATGTTTTGGTATTGTCCCACCAGGCCCTGAGTCTCTGTTCAATTTTTCAATGTTTTTTACTTTCTGTTGTTCAGATTTTTCTTTTTTTTTTTTTTTTTGGAGTTCGAGTCTCGCTTGGTCGCCCCGGCTAGAGTGCAGTGGTGTCAACCTAGCCCACAGCAACCTCAGACTCCTGGGCTCAAGTGATCCTCCTGCCCCACTCTCCCAACTAGCAGGGACTACAAGAGAGAGCCACCATGTCTGACTGATTTTTTCTGTTTTTAGTAGCTGTGGAGTCTAGCTCTTGCTCAGGCTGGTCTGGAAGTCCCGAGCTCAAGTGATCCTCCCACCTCCCTTGGCCTCCCAGAGTGCTAGGATTACAGACCTGAGCCACCATGCTCAGCCACGATTGGATAATTTTTAATGATCTATCTTCAAGTTCACTGACTCCTCTGTCATTTTGATTGTGTTATTGAGCCCTACTAGTAAATTTTTAAATTTCATCTCTTGTTTTTTTCCATTCTATTATAAAATAGTAATACAGATTAAATGTTCAAAATTTTGCCATTCGACATATTTGGATGCAGTAATCTATTAAACATTTTGCCATTTGTTTTCCTCAATAGCTTGGATTCATAATTGAAAGCTTCATTTTTCACTGTGTTGTGGGCATTGTTCCATTCCTTCAAATAGAAAAACGAGCTCATATATCAGAAAACAAATTAAAATTAAGGGAAAAGGGCCCCAACAGTACACTCTGGTGAAAGCCAAGCAAGAAGAAGAAATAAGGAAATGTAAATCAGACTGTCATGTTAAGCACATCTAAAGCACTGCTTAAAGACATTGCATAAGGGAAATACACCCTTCATGCCAGCTGTGGTTTCTGCCTATTGTTGAGTCTAATGAATGGTTATTTTCCTTCTGATGTTTATTCTAAAATAACAATAAAGGTCATTGATCTCAAATTCTAGGTTATTTTTGCCAATCATCCACCCACAGTTTTATATTGTCTTATTTTTACATAATGTTTTTTATTTTCTTCAAATCTACAAATAATAATTTTTTGAAAGAAAGATTTCTTAGGTTTTTAAAGCAATCATTTGTCACTCCATAACCAAAGCTGAAAATCCAGGGCAGCTCATTTCTTAGGTTTTCTTTTGACATTGTGTTAGGGACTTTTTTGTTGTTTTATTTTTAAGTCATGTGCTAACGACCTGTTTTTCTCTACAAGGCTTCAGAACATCTTTAAGGAGAAATAAAGCATGTCTTTGGAAGTAACGTATTTTCTTTAAAAGAATGGAAGAAAATGTTTTTTACAATGATAGGTTGAAACATTGTTGACAATGCCCATAGTAAAAAGCCATTTTCTTTGCCTTCCATATTTCATCTGAATGCAAAAATATGATATTTCTCCCAAGCGATAAAATGCTTTCATTGGATTTCAAGGAAAAAAGGAGATGTGAGATTAATCTGAGCCCAATCTCCTTATCACCATAAGCTTCAAGAAAACAGAAGCTTCACATCAGTAATATAAGGAAAGTGTAAGAAGCTTTAGAAAAGGGTCATGTTGCTCAACCTGGCTCGGAATAAGGAATTCATATCCACATACACATATTCTCTGCTCTATCAGCAAGTGTTCCAAAATATCCCCATCTTAAATCTTTCTTTTCCTCTTGTTCTTGATGTTATCTTATCTTTGTCTCTCTACATCAATAAGATCATTCTAACATGCTGGACAGAGCGTGTAAGCACCTTTGAACATTTACATCAAAAACCTTGTGTTATTAAAGGAAACCAAAAATGTTTCACCCCAAAATAAACTCCTTTGACATATTTTGAGATGGCTATTCGGAGGGCCTGCAGACAGGAATAGCCCTGAGAAGCAGCCTTTTGTGAAGACTTTCATCTACAGAGAAAAATCTACATTGGTGAAAAATAAACAGCCAGGCTTTCTCTGAATGCTCCCAACTCTTGTGGATCTCAAGGAAAGATGACCTCAACCACAAACTACCATCTGTTCATTCTGAGGGCAACTCAGAGATTACCTGCCCAGTGAAGAAAGTATTTAAGAATCAATCTTTAAGTTTTCGTACTTCGTAACACTCCCATGCCCATATGCATGTTAATAAATTTGCGTGTCTTTTCTCTTTCCTGTTAATCTTTATCATTTTGCTCTATAGAATCAACTTTGTAGAAAGTTCAAGGAAAAATTTAAGTCTGCCTATATCAACAAAGATTACCTTAGTTTTAAAGTAAAGTAGTGAACTAAGGGAGTTTGATTCCAATATGGATGATATCAAAGCTGTTTTTACCAACATTTCTGTTTGAGAAATACGCATACAGACACACATATGTACATCAATAATAATTTTTATTCACTCCTTGAATATGATTTGAGTTTCTATTATATACCAAGTAGTATTCTAGGCTTTAGGGAAACAACAGTGAACAAATAAGATAAAAATGTCTGTCAAAAGAATTTACATTCTACTTGAATAAGACAGCCAATTAGTATAATAAATTAACTATAAATATGTTAGAAAATGCTAAGTACTATATAGAAAGAAGGATAAGTCCAAGAACCAGGGTGGGGGTTGCAATATTAAGTAGTATTTTTTGACAAATTGAATATCAGGTTTGTAGAGAGAAAGGAGTCATACAGGACTCTAGGATTTTTGGACATGAAGCCTGAAAGAATGAAGTTTCCTATAAGTGAGATGTGAAAGAAGGAAAATAAGGTTTTGAAGGGAAATATGAGGAGTTCAGGCATCTGTTTGGGATATATTTAATGTGTGATATCTATTAGAAATCCAAATGGAGATATCGAGAAAATATTTGGATGTATAATTTTGGAAATAAAGTAAGAGATCTGGGCTGAAGATATGCATTTGGGCATTTTCAATATACACATGGTATTTAATGCATTTAACCTGGTTATAGTCATAAGGGAATGAAAGAAAGAGATTAGAGAAAAAAGGACTTTAGAAGAGTTAACTGTACTTACTGACTCTGCTTCTCATATTCTCATTCCTACCTGAACCCACTCCAGTCTGGATTTTTCCCCAATACCCCAGCAAATAAACTCTTACCAAGAAAGTAATGATGACCATGTTGACAGCTTCAATGGTCAAAACTCAATCTTTATCTTATTCAACCTCTCAGCACCATTTGACATAGTTGATCATGCTCTCCTCCTTGAGATACTTCCATCACTCGGATGCTAGGACACCACACATTGTCCTGGTTTTCCTTTTACCTTAATGGCTGCTCCTCCTAAGGCTCCCTTGCTGTATTTCCTTATCTTTTAAACTTCAAATGATGACGTGTCTAACTCTCAGGCATCAGACATCTTCTTTATCTACACTCATTCTCTAGGTGTTCTCATCTGATCCATTATCTTTAAATTTCATTAATATTCTAAGCTCCCAAATTTATATTCCAGATCTCTTTCCTGAACTCCAGATTTGCCTATCCAGTTGCTTATTAGAAATTTCCACCTGGATTTTGTCTCAGCTTGAGGCAGGGTGTTTCCATTTTATTAAATTTATTATGGAATACTATCCCAGAGATAAAGAATGAGGGATAAGAAAAGTGAAGAAGGAAATTAGGGAGAACCAAAATAAGGATGCATCATGGAGTTTACTACTACATACATACATATATATATATATATATATACACACACACACACACACACACACATACATATATATATACACTTTCTTTTTTCTTTTTTTTTTTTTTTTTTAGGGAGACACAGTCTCACTGTCACCCAGGCTAGAGTGCTGGAGTGCAGTGGGCTTGACAGTAGCTCACTTGCAGCCTTGATCCTTCAGCCTCAGCCTCCTAAGTAGCTAGGACTGCAGGCCCATGTCCAGCCTTAGCTAACTACTTCTAAGTGGGATTAATTGTTCAGTCCTTTGGAACACTTTAGTATTTCAGGACCATGTGTCCATGGAGAAAGGTGGAAGAATATGTTCACCAGTTCCTGTCTCTCTTTGGTCAAGAATTCAACCCATAGGCCTTCACCCCTCCCCCACTTACAGCTACCATATGCGTGGGAAAGATGAGGGACCTTCAGTATCCTTTACCATGTTGTCTACAGAGAAGCTCCATTGAAGGAGACAATAGGCATGGGCAACAGGTGACACTCTGTTAAGATATGCTAGCTGAAATTTGAAATTTGAAAGACCCCAAACACACTGCTGCTAGGATGTTACAGTCTGTAATGGTATCAGTAGTAATGGTGACCTGACACCAAGACTGTAGAAATAGTTCAAATCATTCTTTGTTTGTTGGTTTGTTTGTTTCTAGAGACAGGGTCTTGCTATGTTGCCCAAGATGGTCTCAAATTCCTGGCCTCAAGAAATCCTCCTGCCTCAGCCTCCCAAAGTGCTGAGATTACAGGCATGAGCCACTGTGCATGGCTCAAGTCATTCTTGGTGTATTACCATCAAAAGGTAAGCGTGCTAGACTATGCTGCTCTAAAGGGCTCATAACTCAATCCAATATAGATGTCTGTAAGACCACAAATTTTTCATGTTCCAAATGAACTCTAATTTGCTACTTCCAAACTTATTCTTCCACAGTTAATTTTTATTTTCTCCCTGTAGATGCTCTGTCCTAAATGTGGAATAATCCTTAACTCCTTTTCTCTCACACCCCACATCTAATCTGTTAGGAAATCAGTTATAACTAACTCACTTCTTTCCCTACATCATTTCTCTTTTAGGTTACTGCAAAGTCCACCAGGAGGTCTTCCTGCTTTTATCTGTGTCTCCCTATAGTAGCTCATCTGTCAGAGAAATTCTTTTAAAATGTAAGTAGGATCCTGTCCCTCTTCTGTTCAGAGCCCTACAATGGCATCCAAACTCACTCAGAGTAAAGTCCCAAGAACTTTCATGGTGCTCTATGATCTGCTCCCAGCCTGATAATTTCTCCAACTACTCTTCTCCACATTCTCTCTGTGCCAGTCATACATGTTTCCCTTCCTGCTCTTCAAAGAGACTAAACATAGCTCCCAGGGGCTTTGTACATGTTGTGTCTTCACACTGGAAAATAACCTGCATAGCTCCTTCCCTCACTTTCTTCAAGACTTGGCTCAAATGTCCTCACCTGAAAAAAGCTGTCTTTAGCCACTCTGTGTGATAGCACTACCCACAGGCACCCCACCCTGCACTGAGGCACTCCCTTTTCCCCTGTTCCCTTCCATGTGTTCAATAGCACATGTCTTTACCCGAGATATGTATTTGTTTATTTCTTTATCCTCCGCATTTCTCACTAGAATGTAAGTTTCTTAAAGCAGAGAATTTCCCTGCTCTATTTACTGCTGAATCCCTGCTTTCTAGGTCAATGTTTGTCACATAGAAGGTGCTTAATGAATATACGTTGGATAAAAATGACATGGATGGCATTCTTTGCATTAGGTAAACCATGTTTTTTTCTTTTTTCTCATTATCTCATTAGCGCAATAGAACTTCAGCACCTGTGTGCAGAAAATGCAGCCCAACTTCACCCATAATCTTTCAAAAGACAACAAAAGGAAATAAAAAAATAAAGCATCAAATATATTCAATTTCCTGTTAACACCCATTGTCTGGTTTACTTTAAATCCTCTCTAAGTTCTTTTAAGCTCTATCATGAGGTAGACAAGAACATTACCAAGTTTTCCTTATTAAGCTGTAGGTGAAATGTAAGGAAAATTAAATACACTGAAATAATTCCCCCAAATAATCACTATTGTGTTATTATGCCAAATGGAAGCCAGTAAGCTATTATTACTGCTTGTAAAACTTTGAATTAGTCTAAATACTCCTCTAAGGGATATAAAAAAATCTTTCACAGACATTTTATAAATATCCGGAAATGAAACCGCACCTTACATAGTCATAAGACCAATTTTGACTCTTAGAGATTATTATTAATTCCTTCCATAGTATGGTCAGCACACAGATTCAAAATATCAAATTACTACTTCTAGATTTTCATCTTTCATGCATGTCAACCATCTGAACATGTTGAATCATGAATATTTTGTCATTTCACTCTGCTTAGTTAGATCAGTTGTAGAACTCAAAGGGATTGTCGAACAATCTGTATCAATTATAATTATCATTATGATACAATGGCTATAATTTATTGATTGTTTAAGACATAAATCACATCACATTTCTCTCCTCCTTTAAACATTCTAAAGGCTTTCCATTACACACATTTGTTCCACCTCCTCGTCAACACTTGATATGTTTAATCTTTAAAATTTAGCCTTTCTATTGGATATATGTTAGTATCCCATTGTGTTTTAAATTTGATTTTGCTAATGACTAATAAATATTGAACCTTTCTTTCATGTAGTTATTTGCCATTCATACAACTTTTTTGGTAAAGTATCTATTAATATTCAGATTATGGCTATCTTGGTAAATGTATGTGGACTTAAAAAGAATTTCTATTCCTTTATTATTTTTACAACAATCGCATGGCAAGAGAGGAAGCAAGGGTTGGGGAGTGGAGGGAGATGTGAGGCTCTATTTAACCACCAGCTCTCCTGGGAACTAATAGAGTCAGAACTCACCCTGGAGGAGAGCATTAATCTACTCATGAAGGATCCACCCTCATGACACAAACTCCTCCCATTAAGCCCCATTTCCAACATTGGGGATCCAATTTCAACATGAGGTTTAGGGGACAAACATTTCAACCATAGCAGTGTCTTTTTTCCTCCTGTTGCTTTTAAGATACTCTTTTTTTAAATAACCACTTGTAAGCAATTTCATTCTGAGGTGCCTTGCAGCAGTTTTCGTCACATTTCCTTTTCTTAGTATCTTTGAATATTTAGAACTTCGGATTTATGTTTCTCATCAATTTGGGACTTTATCAGTTATTGCTTCAAATATTTTTCTATCCTTTCCCTCCTCTCCTCTCCACCACGGGCTCTAATTGCATGTACAGTAGCCTGTTTGCAGCTGTCCTACACCTCACTGATGCTCTGGGTTGGTTTTTTTCAGTCGTTTTCTCTCTGTGGTTAACTTTGGATAATTTCTATTTCTATGCCTTCAAGTTCACCATGTTTGTTTCTTTGTCTGTTAGTTTAATAAGACAGGGTCTCATTCTGTTGCCCAGGCTAGAGTGAGGGTGGTTTCATCACAGCTCACTGCAGCCTCCAACTCCTGGGCTCAAGTGGTCCTCCTGCCTCAGCCTCCCGAGTAGCTGGGACTACAGTTATGTGCCACCATGCTCAGCTGATTTTTCTATTTTTGTAGAGACAGAGTCGCCCAGTGTTGCTGAGGCTGGTTTCAAACTCCTGGCCTCAGGCAGTCCTCCTGCCTTGGCCTACCAAGATGAAATTCACCAATTTTTATTTTGTAGTTTCTAATATATTGCTAATTCTTTGCATTGCATGTTTTAGTTTAGAAATTTTATTTTTCATCCCCAAAAGGTTAGTTTAGGTCTTCTTTAAAAATATCTTCCATGTATTTACTTAATGTGTTCAATCATTCCTCTAGTATTTTTCTTAACACATGGGATACAATTATAATAACTGTTTTAAAGTCCTCTTCTACCAATTCCATCATCTGTTCCATTTCAGGGTTAGTGTCTACTAATTGATTTTTCCTCAACATTATGGTCTTTATTTTTGCTTCTTTGCATATCTAGTAATTTTTGGTCCAATGCCAACATTGTAAATTTTACTTTGCTTCATACTAGCTATTTTTGTATTTCTATAAATGTTCTTGAGCTTTATTATGGTGTGTAGTTACTTGTAAACTATTTCATTCTTTCCAGATTGCATTTATGCTTATGTTATATGGGTCCAGAAATGTCTTTAGGCTAGGACTAATTTTGCTCTAGTCCTAAGACAACACCCTTCGGTACTCTACTCAACGTACTTTGAATTATGAAGTTCACCTCTTTGGCTGGTAGAAATTCAAACTATTCTCAGCCTTTAGTTAGCCCCGAGTATTGTTCCCTCTGCTTCTTATGGTGGGGTTTTTCCCCCATTCTTGAGTAGTTTCTTGACATAGTTTGCTGGTCAGTAATCAAATGCAGACCTGCTGCAGATCTCTGAGGGCTCTATGTGGAGCTCTTTCTATCCTGCACTCTGTCCTGAGAACTCTAGCTTCCTTTGGCCTCCCCCATGCTCCTGGCTTATTTCTTTAACTCAGGGAATCTGATGAGCTCAGTTTGGTTTCCCCACTCTTGTGGCCCTCCTAGGAAACTATTTCCAGACAATTAGCTGGGAAAATTATTGATTTCACTTACTTTGATTGTTCTCTCTCAGATTTAAACATCATGATTTCTTATATTTTGACCTTTTTTTAGTTGTTTAAGGTACAAGGGCATATCCAGTCCCTGTTAACCCCTTTCTGTCCAAAAGCAGGAAACCACATAAATGTTTTTGAAATATGGAAGACTGGTTCCATGTCTGAGAGAGCTAACACTGGCTTTTGTTCCTACCAGGGTATCAAAGAATTAGAGAAGCGATGATTACTTGCTTTGGTGGCAGGAAAGTACTTTTATTGGCTGAAGCAATTAAATCATTCTACCCTCACAGAGTTTGTTGAGGCAAGAGATGGTATAACCCAGATGTGGGGTAGATAGGAAAGCATCACAAGGTGTCATCTGGCTTATGTCCAATTGGGCCTTCTGTAAAGGTTGAAAGGTGTCAGCAGAACGAGGTGAGAAGTAGGCTGCAAGAATCTCAGCAAATGGGCAAGGAGGACCAATAACTACAAGGAAGACATATGCATCCTCTTGGGTAAACTGGATTCCAGGATTGAAGGCAGTCAATGAATTCTCTGAAATGCCTATGACAATGTTCCAAAAGATGGTCAGCTTTAATCTTCTAGGGATCCACTCAGGTACACCAACTTTAATTACCTACCAAACCCAGAGAGCACAAAGCGAACCAGACAGACAGAAATTGTGAGTAGTTAGCAGAAGCACAGTGCCTACCTTCTCCATATCAGCTTACAACTGATTGCAATAGGAAAGAGAAAATATATTTCCAACTCAAGCAGAGTTTTTATAATTATGTAGCATTATACATTCTAAGTATTGAATTGTGACTATGCTGTAACTGAAATTAATCCCAAATAGGTTAGCTGCTTCTTTAAAGACATGTAGCTGGTAAGTGACAAAGGTGATCTTAAAACACAGGTCTTACTTTTAAGTCTTTTATTCGTGTTGAATTCGATTTTTGTAAGTGGAAAGAGATAGGGGTCCTATTTCATTCTTTTGCATGTGGCTATCCAATTTCCCAAGCACCATTTATTGAATAGGGCTTCTTTTCCCCAGTGTATGTTGTTGCCTGCTTTATCAAAGATTAGATGGCTGTAGGTAGGTTTTTTATATCTGGGTTCTTTATTTTTGTTCCATTGGTCTATGCCTCTGTTTTTGCATAAATACCGTACTGTTTTGGTTACTATAGCTTTGTAGTATAATCTGAAGTCTGGTAATGTGACACACAGGTAAGGAAACAATCAACAGAGCAAATAGACAACCTACAGAATGGGAGAAAATATTTGGAAGCTGTATATCTGATAAAGGGCTAATAACCGGAACTCAAGCAAATCAGCAAGAAAAAACAATCCCATTAAAAAGTGGGCAAAGGCCAGGAGCAGTGGCTCATGCCTATAATCCTAGCACTCTGGGAGGCCGAGGCGGGTGGATCGCTCAAGGTCAGGAGTTCAAGACCAGCCTGAGCAAAAGCAAGACCCCGTCCCTACTAAAAATAGAAAGAAATTATCTGGACAACTAAAAAAATATATATAGAAAAAATAGCCAGGCATGGTGGCACATGCCTGTAGTCCCAGCTACTCAGGAGGCTGAGGCAGGAGGATCGCTTGAGCCCAGGAGTTGGAGGTTGCTGTGAGCGAGGCTGATGCCACGGCACTCTAGCCAGGGCAACAGAACCAGACTCTGTCTCAGAAAAAAAAAAAAAAATAGGCAAAAGACATAAACAGATGCTTCTAAAAAGAAGATAGACAAATGGCCAATAAACATAGGAAAAATGCTCAATGTCACTAATCATCATGGAAACGCAAATTAAAACCACAATGAGATATCACCTTAACCCTGTTATAATGGCTTTTATTAAAAAGTCCGAAAAATAACAGTTCTGGCATGGATGCAGAGAGAAGGGAACGCTTATACAATGTTGGTGGGACTATAAATTAGTACAAACTCTGTGGAGATTTCTCAAAGAATGAAAAGTAGGCCTGCCTTTCAATCCAGCAATTCCACTGCTAGGAATCTACCCAAAGGAAAAGAAGTCTTTCTATCAAAAAGACGCCTGCACTTGACCGTTTACCGCAGCACAATTCAGAATTGCAAAGATGTGGAATCAACCCAAGTGCCCATTGGTTCATGAGTGGATTACTAAAATGTAGCATATGTATACAATGGAGTACCACTCAACCATAAAAAGGATTTATTAATGTCATTTGCCACAATTTGGATGGAGCTGGAGACCATTCTCCTAAGTGAAGTAACTCAAGATCGGAAAAACGAACACCACATGTACTCATTATTAAATTGGAATTAACTGGTGAGCACACATGTGCACAGAGGGAAGTGAAAGTCATTAGAAATCAAGGAGAGAGGGGAGGATATGAGGGGATGGGCAAAACCCTGCTTAATGGGTACGATGAACATTATTTTGGGGATGGGCACACCTGTAGTCATGACTCAAGTATTACAAAAGCAATCCATGTAACCAAAAACATTTGTATCCTCTTAATATTTTGAAATAAAAAAGTAAATAAAACAAACAAACAGAAATCACAGGTCTATTCAACCTCAAGTCCCTTACCACCTGATAACCAAATGAGCCAAGTCACTGTGTTCCACATAAACAGACTCAGCTTAATAAGATCTTTTAGGTCAAGGAACACAAGTCCTCAGTTTTCCAACCAAAAAATAAGATTAATAATAACTGTTGGTTCAGTGGTCTAATAATCTCATTTAG
>RJWJ010036359.1:0-16134 GCA_004363605.1 Indri indri | reverse complement strand
AAATCCCTCCCTGTCCCTGCCGACCTGTGACCTCGCATGACAGTTGGCCACACTCGCAAGCCCACGTGAGCTGGACTAGCTGCCTCGTAGGGTTTCCACAGCAGCCTGTGCGGAGGGTGCACACTGCCCTGCAGCCCCCAGCTCCCAGCAGCACACATCAGAGACCCGCCGTGGGAGACTTCTGTTTGTGCATCTCACCTGTCACCAAGCAACAAGTGTGCTGTGGCGAGGCTGAGTGAGCACGCGGGAAATGAAAATGGCTTTGGAAACAAAGAGGCAACTTGGGGGAGGTGTTTGTCCGTAGGCCCTGGTGATTTTCAGGTACCCGGCAGGGCGGGAATGGTTGGCTCTTCCTAGCTGCAGTGGAGGGTTATCTCTAGGCTGGAAACGGAGCCCTTGGGAGGTGGTTTCAGGGGTCAGAAACTGATGACCGCCCCCCTGGCTTGCTTCAACCCCTACGTGTCCCCATTTTTGTGGCAGCTTCATCAGTGGTGACGAGGAAGCAGGAGGTGGAGGTGGTGAGGTTAGCGATGTGAGAGCTCAGGCCACTGGGAACCAAATCGGAGCGGTGGGGGGAAGGGCTGACCACTCAGTGCAGGTGGAGGTGGGAGGCAGCCCACAGGGTCCTGATGGACAATTCTAGTTCATTCCATGAAGCCAGTCTTAAGCACACTCTGATCGTGAAAGCTCAAAAGGGACAGTCCTGTTTCTGAGACCATCTTCCATGACCTGGGGAGCTCTGGGCTGGAGAGAGACCCTCCAAAGGCTCCCACCTTCCTTTCCCAAGGTGACCCTGGCCTTGAACGGATGCTCTGTCTCTTTCTACCCGTGATGGAAGGTGGTTATTAACAAAAGTGGGACTCACCGCTGATTACTTTCCCTACCCCATTAATTTTCATTTTCCCTGACTCCTTCGAGGCAGGCTGTGAGCTGAGACAGTGGGGACTGGAGTGTGCGTGTCACACTGATGACTTCCTTCTGCTGTTGAAGTTAGAACATCTTACTGCTTGGCCAGAGATATCTGTGCTCAATGTTCTGACCACACATCCACCCTCACTTATCACCAGCCAATTTTCCTCTTGCCCCCATTTAACCTGGAGTCCTTAGCTCCAGCCCCTCTGCCAGGAGCGTCAAGAAACCACAGGTAGGTGCGAGGACCTGTCTCAAACCTGGCAGAGGGCGCCCAGCCAGGAAAGAAACCATCGCAGACCCAGTCTGGCTTCAGTCTGGCTTCTCCTTTGGGCAATTTGCTAAGTGATCCACAGTCGTCCCCTGCAATAGCATGTCAGTAGGTGAAGGTGTGTCCGTGGACGTAGGTCTCAGCACTCGCATTGCATCAGAGCCTCCTGGAGAACTTTCACTGATGGTAGAAGCCCGAGTCCAGTCACCAGACACTTCGTTTCCATTATTATTAGAGCGCGGTCCACGGAGTGTCTCAGGTGATTCTAATATGCAGCCAGGGTTGAGAAGTATGGGTCCGTGGGCTCTTCTCCAAGCAAGTGAATGCAGGATTTGTCAACCTTCCCCAAGTAAGCTATTTTTAAATACTACATCTGAACAACACAAAGGAATGAATCCCTCATGGTGAAATATAGGGAAAGCAGAAGTGATATTTTGCAGAGTGGTGATGGCATTCTTATCCGGTTCCTCTGCAACTCACCGGGCAAGCCCTCATTGCCGTAATCTGCATCACTGCCTGTCTTTACGGGGGTGCCCTGCAATAGATTAAACTTGTGTTTTTTCCTTTTCTTCACTGGGAGGAGTTTCCAGAGGGACAGAGGATCTCTTTGGATTCAGTGAGAGAAGCCTCCTGGGAAAGGTGGGGAAATGGTAAACAGCCCAGTTGCCCCAAGAGAAGTAGCATCCTCACCCAGAGTTGGGGGGTCGGCATGGGAGAAGGAGGCGGCGGGTGGGTCTGTGACGGGTGGTATCGGGGGCTACATTCCAATTCTGGAAAAGCCAGGTGCTCAGAGGGCTGGAGGGACCCCAGTGGGCCTGAGATGGGGCACTCCTCCTGCTTTGCCTTCCGAATAGAGGCTGAGACAAGGTCTCTGGTCACGTTTTGAGCCCCTCTCTCTGTCCTGGGGCTTGCAAGGTGTCAGCAGTGAGCTTCAGAGACCGGGCATCCTTGGATTTCAGGGCACAGTGCCTGGGCCGGTGGGGCTGTAAAAGACATTCTTGCCTCTTTGTCCCTTTGGCAGGCTGGCAGCTAGACAATATCTGCCAACAAGACGATGTGGTCCCCACTCTTAGGACCCTGTGGTCCAGTTCCACTCCCCCTGGGGGCTCTTCTTGGTTCCTCGGGTGCCCAGGGCTCTTGTCCCCTGGGGGCGTTGTCACAGTGATTCCCTCCACTGGAACGCTTTGCCCTGTGCCCTTCTCTTGGCGGAGATTCCTTCTGTCTGTCCCTTCTTGCCTTAACTTCAATGTCACACCCTCATAGGGACCTGCCCTGATGACTCTAGCTAGGTACGTCCCTACCCTGACCCTGGGCACTTTCCTTTGTCTCTGTATCCTGCATGTTTCTTTCATGACAAGCGTCCCATTTGTAAAGATATATTTACTTGTTTGTTTCCTTCTCTCTTGTCTGTTTCCCCCACTGAACTGACGCTCCACAGGGCAGAAACCAAACGTGTTCCGTACTCATTTGTGTTTCTAGCATCTAGTGCAGGGACCACGTATAAACAGGCCCTCAGGAGATAATTGTTGAGTAAATGGATGAGTAGCCAAAACTACTGAAGAAAAAATATCAAAGATGAAAATGCTATAATGCTGAAAAATTGAGAATTTATAGCTTTGAGGAAACAGAAGGTTTCCATTTATGTAGGAGCACCAGATACAACAAACCAATGCTCACAAGAGAAATAACAGAAATCTGTTATGTGCATGAGCGTATGTGTGTGTGTGTGTGTGTGTGTGTGTGTGTGTGAGTGTGTCTTCCTTTTCACAGAGCCGTACATTAAGTCATTATTTTACAAACATCATCAAAATTAACTTCATTTAAGTATGAATTATCGCCATTTTAGAGATGGGGAAATTGAGGCTTTGAAGCAACTTGACTGAGGTCACACAGCTAGTAAGGGGAAGGGCTGTGATTTGAATTCTGCTAGTTCTCTGACTCCACAGTCTATTCTCTTAACTGTAACACAATCTAGAAACCAAACCCTAAATAACTGACACTAAAGAAGTGGCTCTCATCCCTTGGGGCCATTTTTGATTGTTTTGTTATCAGGAATGGGGACCCTTCCTGCATGGGTAGGACAGTCCCTCTTGAGAGATCCTGAAGGGTGCCAGGGAAGCTCCCAAACACATGCTGGGGCAGTGGACAGGAGGGGAACGGAAGGACCCGGAAGGGACCATGGACTATTCTATGTAGGGCTCCTGGAGCTACAGGGCTGGGCCTTCTTAAATGGGCTGGACACCTTGGTGGCACAAGTAATATAGGAAGCCTCATGGGTCTTCATTTGGGCCTCCAAAGAGCATGGGATTGGAGCCAGCAGAACAGAGATACAAGGAGGCAGGGGTTTTACACACAGCAGAAGCAAAGACCTGGAAGTGGGGTGTTCAAATCTCTCTGCTTGGGGGGTTTCATGGCAGGGTTGATAGTCAAGTGGGTGGAAGCAGGACTTAGAGCGATGGGCGCCTAGCCACTGAGCATCCTTCTTGGAGCTCATTCGTTTGTTCACTCACCACATTTTCCCTGAGCACCTACTGTGCGCCGGCCACTGCTCTAGATGGTGAGAACAGAGCAGTGAGCAGGGAGATGAGTCCCTGCCTCGTGGAGCCAACGTTCTGGTGGGAAGGGGACAGCCGCGTGTACACAAATGATGTCATGCTGTGAAGAAAATAAGTCGTGATGATGTGATAGGGGAGGGGCAGGGTGGGAGGGAGAGAAAGACTGGAAAGTAACATTAGCTGGGACATCGGGGAGGGCGTCTCTGCAGAGGTGACATTGGAGCTAAAGCAGGTATTTAGATATAGACATAACTACAGAGATATACAGGAATATACTTATATTGTATTACGTTATATCACAGTCAGCAATGTGGCTATACAGGAAAGCGCAGAGCAGTCCTGGCAGAGGGAACAGCCTTGGCAAAGGCCCTGGGGTCGGAATACGCTTGGCGTGCCGGAGGAACAAGGACCCGTTCTGTTGAGCACAGCTGATTAGGTGGGCGAACAGCCGAGCAGGCCGCTTCCTGCAGAGCCTTTGATTCAAGGATTCAAGGGAGGGTTTTAAGCACAGGCGTAAAGAAGACCCGATTTATCATTTTTAAAAATCGCTTGGTTGTCCTGTGGAGAGTGGTTTGGGGTGGGCGGGAGTGAAGCAGGAAGACTGATCGGCAGGCCCCCGGGAGGACCTCCCGGGTGTCCAGGTGGAGGTGACACAGACTTGGCTGTGGCGGTGGCGTGGGGAGAAGTGAGCAAATTCAGGATGCCTGTTGGCAGTAGAGCTGCCGCCAGTTCTTGGATCTCTCCCTGCTACGGAGGCTCCTATCAACAGGAGCATCTCCCAGGGGGCCCCCTAAGGTGACCACCTCCCCCGCCTCGCTAACATCCCTGCAGGCCCAGACGGCACCCCGAGGTAGGGCCCTGCCTGTGTCTTCTGTCTGCTCTGGTATTTGTGATTCAGCTGATCTGCTAGTAAGCAACGTTGCTTCTCGCCAACGTGCAAACCAGACCCGTGTCTCTGGGGCTGCGCCGTCTCCCACAGCACAGCTGCTCAACGAAATCCTTCTTTCCTCCTCCCAGACCGAGAGAGGAAAAGCAAACACGCAAACAGAAAACCAACACCCAGTAGCAACAACAAAAATCTCAACCTCTATAATTTTTATGATGCCGAAAGGGTGCCAGCTAGGGCTTCGACACAACACGTGTTCCCAGAACACAGCCCTGGCTTCGAGACGGTACAGGCATCGTCCTATTCAAAGCACAAACAAATAAATCCTCGCTCCTCGCCTTCTCCAGTTCGTCGCGTCGGAAATTAGAAGACCTTGCGTAGGCGCTGCAGTCGGGCCCTGTCAAATTGGCAATGCTTATGATAATCCAGATGCGGCATAAATGCAAAGTTGTGGAGTGTGTAAATAGCCAATTATGAGGTTTTTAAGGGAGAAGCTTGTTTGGTTCTGAGAGGCAGATTCCCCCCAGTGGAACTCGCTTTGCCTTTGCGTGATATGGCTGTAATTTAAAGTATCCCTGGGTGTTCTCCTTGCGCTATTTATTTAAGGCATTTATACAAGAATAAACTCTATCGAGATGAAGCGGTGCGGATTGAGGAGGGCTCTGCTGAAGCCGGAGTGATATTGATTACAATTGCAGAAGATCGTGGTGTCAGGTCACCTTCCCACCATTGATCGTTGATTGCTCTATAACACCCCCGCCCCTCTGCCAGTCACAGACACATTAATTGTGGGGACAAATTTAATCATTGCTCACTTGCAGTCCTGGTGCCATTGCGAGCCATTTTTCACACACGGTAAACTTGCGGTCAGGATGTAGAAAGAGAATTGTGAGAGAAGCGTATTAACTGCAGAAAGACACAACAAATTTCCATCCTTTAATGAGTAGCGCTGAAAGGATAGTTAATTCTCCCTGATTAAGCTGCAGCCATGTCTGGGTGTTGGGCTGGGGAGAAGAAAGCAGGATTGACTCTTTCGACTGCTCGGAGAATTCTCCTGTCTTTGTCAAAACCAGCCACTTTCTGCCCTCTGGGGCTGGGATAGCAGAAAATAGCAGAGTCTTGCAGATTAGCTACCTGCCTCCTTGACCAGAACTAATAAGAGCAGGGGCCAGCCATGCCAGCGATTACCACTGTGGTTGGTATTAATTTGTTGGGAGAAAAAAAAATAGATAAATGCAATACTTTTGGACTGCAAAGATTTTAATCTTGTCAATATAGATAGCTAATTGAATCCCTAACTGACTTTGCAAAGTAGGATTTAAATCCCTACCAGTCCAAGTTTTCTTACTATAATGGAAACGGCATCAATATCCTGTTGCAAGCAGCCATCTGTTCATTTCTTGTAAGTACTTTGGTGCTAGGTACTGGGAGTCTAGGGGTGAACAAGACATATAAGGTCCCTGCCTTCATGGACCTATACTCTAAAGAGAGCAGTGGTTTTTCAAGCTTTAGCACATTTTAGAATTACCTGGGGGGGGGGGACTTGTTAAAACCCTAGTTTCTGGGCTTAACCCCCTGCACCCTCCCACCCTAAGCTTCTGATTCAATAGTTCTAGAGTAAGACTCAAGAGTTCGCATTTCTAACAAGTCCCCAGGTGCTGTAGGTGCTGCCAGCCCAGGGAACCCCTCTTTGAGAACTCTCATGCTAGTTTCGAGCAGCGGCTCTCAAGTCTGGTTGTACATTAGAATCACCTTTGGAAAGCTTTTGAAAAATGCCAATGCCTGGAGGGCATTTAATTGGTCTGAGCTGGGGTCTGGGAACTGTGTGTGTGTGTGTGTGTGTGTGTGGGTGTGTGTGTGGGTGTGTTTCAAAAGAGCACCCCACGTGCTTCTCCTAGGCAGCTGGGTTCAAAAACACATAATGTAAAGATGCAGATTGGAGGACAGAAGCATTGAGCACAGGAGCTACGAGTGACGGCTGTCATCTGGCACTCCAGTCCCACTCCTAGCACCGGCAATTCCGTAATCTTCCTGAACCTCTGTCCTCACGTAGAACGATAAGAATATCTAACCCGCAGAGCTGGCGTGAGGATTGGGTGAGGTAATGCACATGCCTGGCATGCAGCAGGCCCTCGGCACATGCTAGCTTTTAGTATTGTTTTCAGCGTGGTATGTGCAGCAGGGATTTGCCAATTTCAATTTAATTGCCTGGTATATTTCCAGCTAAATTCTTTGCCTGTTAAGATACCAGTAGAGGTTTACTCTATTTGTCTTTCTTAGACCTGCCATTTGCCCTGATGCCGCCTGGAGGAATCTCTGCTGCCTTCCTTCTCTTTCTTTATTCAAACACCAATAATAAGGTCGTCAGCCTGCTCCAATAGCCCCGACTTCTTAGCAAAAGTGCCTTGTTTGCAGCTGTGGAAACATTCGTCATGCAATGTAACTAAGAAAAACACCCCGCCCTGGGACCGTCTGATACGCACACTGGTGGTGTGGTGCCAGGCGTGCAAATGGTACCCGAGAATAATTCCTCAGATGAGCCACAAGCACGTAGTGGAAGCCGCTGGAAGCCAGAGGACCCATTTTCAAAAATGGGATTGGCAGTCAAGTTGACTCCTCTTTCCACGGCTTTCTCATGCGCTGTGTGAGTTTTTAAAAAGCCACTCACTTTCGAGTGGGGCGGGGGCTGATGGGACCCACAGGAAGTCGTGGAAGGAGACCGCATGTTCATGGGTGAGGGTGGTATCAAAGGCAAGGCAAGAAGACCCTGGGCTGGTCTAGGAAGGTGGTCGCGGGCAAGTTCAGGGTTCACAGAGGGAGGGGCAGGGAAGAGAATGTGCTCTCTTGAATTAGCCTCGTTGGACAGCACATAAGCTAAATTTGTACATGGCAACTGCCTGGACAGGGAGTCCAGAAGAGTTTCGGGGAGGGGAAGGCAGGCAAGTGGTTACAAGGACCTGTTGCCCAGAAGCTCTTATAAAACAGATTGACCTGCTGTTGACGCCTGTTATCTGGGATACAGGACACCTCCTTGCGAGTCATCCACCAACTGAGGTTGTTTAGCCTAGTGGGTGGGAATGCCAGCTCTGGGGGCAAAACCAGCTCCGGGCTTGAGTTCTCACTGCCCCCTCTTGCTAGGTTGTGTGCCCCTGGGTAAGAGCTTCACCTTGTTAAGTGTGTTTCCTTATCTGTAAAATGGGAATACCGTAATAATAGCACAGCCAGAGGATAGGGCTGCCAGAAGGATTCAATGAGATCATGTTTGTAAAGTATTTAACACACCGCCTGGTGCATGGTAACTGCTACGCTTCGTCCATTCAACAACCATTTATTTGCTGAGCACTTTTCTGGTGCCTGTCCCTGCTCTAGGCATTGGGCACGCTGGGGCAAACAAGGTGGGCAAGGCCCCTGCCCTCAAAAACCTCATATCCTAGTACGGGAAAGCTGAATAAACAACAACAGAAATAAACAAGGGGAAAAAGTAGCACTAAATGCTATGCTGATTATCAAAACAGAGTGCCGTGAAGGCGGAACCATGGGCCCACTTTCCACTGGGCGGCGAGATGAGGTCTCTACGGGAGGGGGGACATGTAAGCTGAGCTCTATGTATGGAGGGGACAGCCGTGCAAATATCTGGAGCAACAGCACTGTAGGCAGGGGGACCAGGAGGTGCAAAGGCCCAGAGTCTGCAGTGTGGGAGTGGAGGGACAGAGGAAGGCCTGGGTGACAGAGAACAGGGACACCAGGGAGCAGGATCCTGCTGTCTTCCAGGGGCAGGACATGCTAGGGGCTCAGGCAGCCCCTGCTGACTTCTCCTTCCAGCCCGCCACAAGTGGAAGGCAAAGCATCCCACCCAACCCCCTCGTCACCCAGGGTGGCAGCTGGAGAATGGGTTTGGTTCTCCACACTGTGTGTCCTCCTGCCTCAGCAAAGCAAGCTGAGACGCAGCTGGAGGGAAGACCCCTCCTATTTGCAGGTCTCCAAAGCCCCCACTGCCCCACAGGGAAGCAGGACACTGGCCTCCAGCTACCTGGACTAGGAAGCAGCTCCCCAAGTGGGCACGTTTTCTTGAGGCTAGCGCTGGCTGGTTTCCAGGGGTTTTTCTGGACCACTGCTGCTCTTGGAAGCAAGCACATCGCCAACATGTGTAGCAAACATGCGTGCCCTGCCTGATGCCCGGACGCCTGGCCAGCCATTAGGAAATTGCTTGAAATTTTTATCCTCATCTTGCTGGGTCCATCTCCTTTGGATACCAGAGGAGCCCAAGCCCCAGCATCTGACCATCTCTGTCCTCAGCCCTCTGGCCCTCTGTAGGCTCAGGTCTATTTGAAGACCTCGGACCTTTGGGGTGGAAAGGATTTAGGGACACATGAGGAGGAAGTGTCGCCACAAAGAAAGCATCTCTTGTCTAAGCAGGGTGGCAACGCATTCCCTTGGCAGCTTGTCAGGCCTGGGTTTCTCAAACTAGGCTTCTGGAAGCCCCCGCTCCCCAGCCTGTCTCATGTAACCAGAGAATTAGAGCTTCCATTAAAACAAATTTCTCCTCCTCATCTGGTCTCCTATCTAAGCTCCCAACTTGAAAAAAAATCACTCTCCACTCTGTGCTTTTTTTTTTTTAGCCTATCTTTGTATTTCTTCAACTTTTATAGCCGACCATTTTGTACGTGAACTAAGTACTAAACAAGCATTATTACCGCTTTGTGCACAGTGGACCACAGAGGCATAAATCCCACATTAACCTCGTCCTAAAGAGCGGCTGAATGCATTTTAATAAATGTCCCCAATGGTTTCAGTGTCTAGTAGCCAAATGGAATAAAAAATGCACACACATTACAGGATGTTATGAACCTTTCTATCAAAAGTAATAATAAACAGACTGCTTGTTGGGGTTGGTGATTGGGTTACACTTTTAAACAGTATATTGAGAGACAAATCAAAGCAGAGCTGAGATGATTATGTGATACGATCCGCTGGGGCCCGGCAATTTCCAGGGGTTTGCTGTGAGCAGGTAGACATCTCTCCCGCCTCTTGGTAACGTTTTCATTCTCGGCTCTGCTTCCGCGTGGTGCCAAGAGAAAACGAGCAAATTAAGAAATCTTTGCCGCGCTCAGATATTTAATATAAGCAGCCTGATAAAGGCAGGGATGCACCTCATTTGTCAGCCGAATAAAAATTCAGACGAGGTAGTTTCCTGACGCTGCAGCCAGGAGCCATCAGGAGAGCATTTTATTTTCATGTGTCAGTGACGGCGCGCCGCCGGGGCCAAACTTCGTCCGCCTGCGAGGCGTTCCTCGAGGTCAGGCACGGCGTGGCCTCCTGCCTCGGGCAGCGCGTCCAAGGTGCCACGACTGTGTCACCGGCGTGCCTTTTCACTCCCTGTGCGGGATTTCCACCCTGGAAGTGTCAGGAGTTAACCGGCCGTTTCGTCACCGCCCCGGCGCGCGCGACAACGCGGCGGCCATGGCGGCCATGGCGGACGCGCGGGCGTTCGGGCTCGGGCCCATCCGCAGGCAAATCACTCCGCGGTCCGGGCGGGAACGGTGTTTTATTACGGGATTATGTGTGTAATCTTGGATAAATAGCAGAAATTGGAGCGCTTCAGTTGGGAGACTTGTTTTGTCTCCCAGAGAGGAGTGTAAATAGCAAACCAGAAACCATTCGCTCATTATCGAAGCAATAACCTCACTTGCCAGGCTCTTCCCCCGTGGCTGGAGCTCGGAGGTCACCGAGAAGCTCTCGGCAGGCGGGATGCTGTGGGGTGTCAAGCCAGGCGCAGGCGCCAATGGCCGGGGCCTCTGCTGAGTCCCAGCGACAACCGTTCACCTAGTCGCCCACCCCTGCCCCTCCCCGGTGACCCCAGCGCGGTCGAAGAGGTTGCTGGTATTTGGTACCTGGCCTCCGGGGAATCTGGACTGCGTGTCCTCGGCGCCTCCGTGCGTTTTTGGAGGGCGGGTCTCTCACCATCCCCGGCCAAACGCCTTCCCCACCGAGCGCGAGGAGTGCTGACATGTGGAGGTAGCGCAGAGGCGGCCCGGGCTGACACTGATACTTTGCTCCAATTCTGGTAATACATATAATGATGTTATTCAGTCTTGTTTTACATTTCCAAAACGGATGGACCAAATCCCTGTAAACTGATCCATGGTAATGCACTTAATTTTCATCTTCAATGCTAAAAGTAAAAACTGATCTCTTAAAGCAGAAACATGTGTCACTTTGCCCTAAGTTGGCCCGGGATGCAGCCTACCCACTTGTCACTGCTTTGCCTGTGCTGCTGGCCTTCTCACGACTTTGTCCTCCCTGTGACTTCTTCTCCTGCTCCCCCACCACAGGGCTCTCGTTTAGGAGCCTCCCAGACACTAAGTGTCCTCTGTCGCCGACGCCCATCTCTTGTCTTGGGTGTTTCCCAGTTTTGCTTAGCTTGTTGCTTTGGGTTACAATGAGCGGACTCTGCAAAGCACATATCCAATGGGACTTGGAAAGCTGGAAAAAGGCATGTCACCATTGTGCTAGATTGTGCAGAACCATTACAAAAGTCAATGACAAATCAGTGGTCCCCTGACTAAGACTCTGGCTAAATATGAAACGAAACAGTATGATAATTACAAAACGTCTTTATTCGTGAGGAAGGACTGGGGTAAAAAAAAACCCTCTGAATTTTTATTTCTAGAAAATGGGTTGTAGCTTCTTGATAGTGAGGTCAATGCTACTCAGAGGCCCCATATGGGTAGCAATTAGGTAAGTCAGCCTAGAAATAACCAGAGATTCTTTGGAATGCAAAAATAGAGGCAAACCCTAGGAATGTATCAGAGGAGCTTAGTATAGTGGGTGCAGG
Organism: Indri indri; assembly: GCA_004363605.1. NCBI lineage: Eukaryota > Metazoa > Chordata > Mammalia > Primates > Indriidae > Indri > Indri indri. Next base: position 4,678 of record RJWJ010036359.1, on the reverse strand, counting down.
GTGATGATTTTCTCTGGTACAAGCCTCAGACCCAAACCTTAGCTCATTACCTGCAGAGAATGCCACATGGTGCCAGGTTTTTTCTGAATGGCTCCTGGTGGTGGGTGCTGAATGGCATGGAATTGCTGACATTTGCTTTCTTTGACCTTAAGGTTAAGAAAAGTCAAAGACAGATGGATATCTTCTATAGCAGAGTGAATTGAGGGGTGGATGTCCCAGACTGCCTTTGGCTTTTGGGGTTGACCTCTTGGGAACAGGTGCCTATGAGACACACCTGTAAAAGAATCAGCCCCGGAAGAAGGAAAGGTTTATTAGCAGGGACAAGACAGAGTCTGGAAACCAGACAGACCAGCTGCAGCGGGGGAGCTGGAGGTGGTTGGGACTCTTGGGGTACTCAGCATGAGGTGGAGGGCAAGGCTGGGAGACAGCAGGGGCCAGGTCTTGAGGGCCTGTTGTAGGGAGTTTTAGACATTAGCCTGAGATCAATGGAGTGCCCCAGAAGAGAGAGGAGTAAATGATTTGTGACTTAGAGAGGTCTCTTTGGCAGCTCTGTGGGCAGAACTGGAAAAATAGAAACCAAGGAAGAGACGTTGCTTGGTCCCTTTCAGTTCTGACATTCTGCCCTTCGCTCACCTGCAAGGACCAGTGGCACTGCTGGGGCATCTCGCCTGACTCAGCCTCCCCTTGTCTCAGCGTTCGTCTCATGCCAGCCCCGCCTTTCTACCTCCTTCTGCATCTAAGTTCAGATAACTCCCTTCTCCTATTCAGATTCAAAATTCCTCATCTTGGCCAAAATTGGAGAGAGCTCTTTCCTTCAAAGAGCTCGTCAGAGGAAGCTGCAAAGTCCAATGCTGGACAAGGCTGGTGGTTTCAGTATCCCCTGGAGGGCTCAATTTCTGGGCCCCACTTCCAGATTCAGTAGTCTTGGGCTGGGGCCTGAGAATCTGAATTTCTTTTCTTTTTTTTTAAAAAAATGTATTTTAAATTATTATGGGTATATAATAGTTATATATCTTTATAGGGTACAAGTGATGTCTTGCTACAGGCATACGACGTGAATTAGTAAAATCAGGGTAATTGGGGTATCCAATGCCCCAGGCATTTATCATTTCTTTGTGTTAGAAATGTTCTGATTCCACTCTTTTAGTTATTTTAAAGTATACCCTAACTTATTGTTGATTAGTCACTTTGTTGTGCTGTCAAATATTGTTTATTCTATCTAACTATATTTTTGTACCCATTAACCATCCCCCCTCCCCGCTACCCTTCCCAGCCTCTGGCAACCATCATTCTACTCTCTGTTTTCGTGAGATCAATTGTTTTTAATATTTAGCTCCCCCATATGAGTGAGAACATGTGAGATTTATCTTTCTATGCTTGGCTTATATCACTTAACATGATATTTTCTAGTTCCATCCGCGTTGTTGCAAATGGCAGGATTTCATTCTTTTTCGTGGCCATCTAATATTCCGTTGTGTATATGTACCACAATTTATTTATCCAGTCATCCATTAATGGACACTTAGGTTGATTCCACATCTTGGCTGTTGTGAACAGTGCTGTATTAAACATGGGAGTGCAGATATCTTTTCAATATACCGAATTCCCCTCCTTTGGATATATACCCAGCAGTGGGATTGCTGGGTTGTATGGTTGTTCTATTTTTAGTTTTTTTGAGGAACCTCCGTACTGTTCTCCACAGTGATTGCACTAATTCACATTCCCACTGGCAGTGTGCGAGGTCCCCCTTTATCCACCTTCGTGCCAGCAGAGAATCTGAATTTCTAACAAGCTCCCGGGCATTGCTGGTGTCGCTGCTCCAAGGACCATGTGCTAAGTAGCAGTAATGGGACTCTTGGTGTCTTCAGTTCCCCTTCATCCTGGCTGGTGGGTGCTGGAGCCTACAGAGGGAGGGCCAGGTGTTCCTGGATCTCACAGTGGAGATGTGTTCCCCAGGGAGCTTCAGAAATTAAATGTGGAGGAAGTGTCCTGTGAGCTGGGCCCCAGAGGGCCTGCATGCTGCTCTTGGGGGCTGATTCATCTCCGTGCTAACCTTGCATGGAGGGCCCTGTTCTCCATCCAAAAACAACACGGAGAACAAGAAATTCAATTTGGCCGGGGCACTTTCTGTTCAAGCATACTTTCTCTTAATTTAATCACCCGTGCAAGAGCCTTCCAGACATTTGAATGTAAGTTTTTAGAAATTCAACTTATGTTCTCGGATATTTTCATTCTTGAACATCTGGCGGGGGATGGAGGGCGAGAGGTGGGGAGGGATGCAGTCAGATGGAGATTATTCAACCAAGGATTGGAATGCAGATGGATGGATTTTTGAAAGATACAGAAACGGAGTTGTAGGAAAGATGCATGTTCTGCAGCCAGGCCCACCTGGTTGGAATTCCAGGCCTGCCACTCACGGGTGTGTGACCCTGAGCAAGTCATTTGCCCCCTCTGACCCTCAGTTTTCTCATCTGAAAACTTTTGTTCTCTCGTTCCTGTACGTGTGTTCTTTCATTCCGTCAACACTCTTGGTGGGTCTGCTCTGGACCGGACTCTGTTCTAGGCAGCAGGGGCAGAGCATGAGATGGGAGGAGTCCCAGTGCCATGATCACGAAGCCATACGCTGGTGACAAGTTCTGTGAACCAGCAACCAGCACCGTGGGAGGGATGGTGGGTGGCTGCGCCTCACCTGAGTTTGGGGAGATGTCTGATAGGCTGCTGTGAGGAAGGATGCACTATCTCTGCACAGAGCCCACTCTTGGGGACAGCAAGATAAAATGAAAAATGTCACCCAGCCTGGAAAAAAATGGACTCTCTCTCCTGCCCTCCCAGCGACGGTCCAGTCCACATTTCCTGCCACCACGGCTCTGTCTACGCTGAAGAAAACGGATTGGAAGGACTTTTCTGCAGTCCGGCAGACCTGTGTTGGACCGTCGGTGACCTTGGGTAGACTGCATGACTGCTCCCAGCCTAGTCTCCTTGTCCGGGCATGGGGATGGATGAGACCGATGCAGTGATTATAACCGCAGCTTGCTGCATTGGGCACCTGCTATGTGCCCGCCCGCCACTGATTCACATTGCCTCATTTGATGCTCGAAACCACCCTGTGAGGTCAGTGCTATTATCCAGGGCTGAGACCAGGGTGAGGTGAGGGAAGCAATTGCCTCAGGCATGAAATTTGAAGGGGGCACCAAAAAACTCAGAGATCAAGCTAATATTTCACTGCAGTTTTAAAACTCAAAGATAATGCAAAAAAAAAAAAAATCCATGTTGAACAAATGATCAAAGTCCTAAATAAAGTCGCTATCCTTCCCTGCACTTAAGGGACTCGACCTCGCTCCTCTCACCCTATTCCCGGCCCTGCATCACCCGCCCCCCCAACGGGTTACAGGCGAAGGGACCGAAGCTCAGGAGGCCGCCTCTATTCCCGCCCTGCACGCGGGGGCCTTCTGCCCAACGCTGCGCTGACAAGGCAGGTCGCCTTGCTTCTGCTCTGGATGTTCCCGTGCCCCTCGCAGGAGGGACAGGAAAAGGGATAGTAAATAGCAAGGAGGCAGGGGCAGCTGGCCGTGTCCGCTGTGGTCGTCGTTACTGTTTAACATGCACTGAGAACTCCCAGTGCACTTTGAAATCGAAATGTACCAGGAAGCACCCTGGTAAACTCAGCTCTTTAGTCTTCTGGGGGCAACCTGGCTGCACTTCAGAGATAAATCACATAAAGCAAAGACAGGACCATTGTCAGTGACCCCAGATGGGAAGAAAAAAGGGAGAATTGGACACCAGAAGAAAACATGAGGATACTTAAAAGAAATCACCCAGCAGAAGGGAGGAGTGACACATAATAATGTTTTCCCTTTTTATTTTTTTAAATGACTTTCACCAACCTTAGTTCATCGTCTGTACATGACAAGGTAGACACCATGATTTCCATTTGACTATTGAGAGAACTTAAGCATAGAGAATGCGTGGAATTAGCTTACGGTGACATGGTGACATGGCTAGTTTTTCTTTGTGTTTGGAGAAAGGTAGGACTCAGGTCCTCTGCTTCCATTCCTGCCCGTTTTCTAATAATTCCATTTCATTTGCTGCACAGACCATTGAGCTCATTACGCAGAGTTCGTTTGCATTAAACTCATAAACACAGTGCTAACCCATGACATCTTCTAATGGAAGGAACCAGTGGTTCTCTCAACCAAAATCTGTGGGCCACAGACATGCTTGCTGTCCCCTTCCTGGGCAACATTCTGCACTTGTACTGCTAGCTGGTTAAACGTCAGGGTGCTGCTGTCTGGATCGTTTTGGCTGTCGGTGTTTTCATTTGGTTCTGCAACAGAGCTGTATTATGAGATGGCCCCCAGTGAATCAGATCTTCCTGCGTCCTTGCCTGTTAAAATGTGACGTTGCTGCTCTTCCCATCAATTGGTAGAGTCTGTGTCAACGCCCTCTTGAGTCTGGGCTGGACTTGAGGCTTGTTTTAGCGTAGAATGTGGCCAAAGTGAGGCTGGATTAAACAACCCATGTGTCCTCAGCAGATGAATGGGTAAACAAAATGCGCTATGTCCATCCAATGGAATATTTTTCACTGTTAAAAAGGAAGGACATTCTGACACTTGCTACAACATGGACGTACCTGGAGGACGTTACGATAAGCGAAATAAGCCAGTCACAGAAGGACAAA
>RJWJ010036358.1:0-16136 GCA_004363605.1 Indri indri | reverse complement strand
GTTCAGACTTGAGTCTACAGGGAAAGGATCTACAGTTTAAGAAGCCAACACTATCGCGTTAGTCAAGGCGAGAGAGGATGACAGGCTTCACCGAGACAGTGACGGCAGGGATGGAGGGGAGGGACGGATTTGAGAGCTACTTAGGAGGATCACGTTCTGGCCTTGGTGACTAACATGAGCGAAGAAAGGGCCCGATCTATACCCCGCAGATCCCCTGGTTTCTGGCTTGAGACAAATTTGTGATTTGGTGAGCATATCTTCACATTATTTTCTGATTAAAAAAGATGCAGATGGGATGGCTAATTTTACGTATCAACATGGTGGGGCCACAGTGCCCAGATATGTGGTCAACATTCTTCTGGATGTTTCTGTGAGAGTGCTTTTTGGGTGAGATGAACATTCAGATCCATGGACTTTGAAGAAAGCAGATTGTCCTCCCTAATGTGGGTGGCCTCATCCAGCAGGTGAGGCCTAAGTTGAACAAAAGACCGATCTCCCCCAGCACAAGGGAGTTCTGCCAGTGACAGCCTTTGGACGTGAACTGCGGTCCTGGCTGTCTCCCAGGGCTCCCGCCTGCCGGCCTGCTCTGCAGACTCTGCACAGGCCGGCCTCCGGGACCGCGCGAGCCAGTTCCTTGAAATAACTCTCTCTCTACATACACTTCTTATTGGTTCTGTTTTTCTGGAAAAGACTGACTAATAAAAGTATTACATTTCTTATAGAGTCACCTAGGGGGAAAAAACTGTAACCGGAATGTACTTATGTCATAACATTTAAGCAGTTTTCAAATATAAATTATCCTAAATAAAGGCAGGAAACATGTACTTCCCAAGACACAGATGCACCGCACACTGTAAAGATTCCAACACCCCAGTCAAATAGGGATTTTATGGCCATTTTATAGACAGAGGAATTGAGCCAGAGGCTTTATAACCCGCTCAAGGTCTTGGTGCCAACTGTGACAAAACTCAGGTATATCCAGCTTCAGAATCTATGTCTTTAACTTTATACCTCAGTGGTTTCTCTTTTGAAGTTCTGCTGTTTAGAACTTTTATGATAGGCGACACTTATGCAATGGTTACAGTGTTCCAGGCACTGTTTTGAAATTATATATTGTTACTCATTTACACCCCACAACAATCCTGTTTTACAGATGGAGCAGACACAGAAGTTGGGTGACATAAATCTCGCATGATAAGTTGTTCTATCATTTATAGCTAAATGGGACAATTTTATGAAAGAAGGATGGAGAAAAGGAACTCATATTTCTTCAAAGACCACTAGAAACTTTACTCTTTCCATTATACTATTTTTTTTCATAAGAAATGTAGCATTCAAGATGTATAGTAGAGAAGGATGGTAAATCAATAATCTGACATTAATTATCAAATCTACTTAGCTTTTGAAAACAACTTATAATACATTTGTCCATAAATTCTCTAATTATTTTGTTATGTTTTATGAAAACATGTTTTCTTACAGTACACATAATGCATGTTCAAAGTTCATTTTTTGGTTTTATATCCTTGTAATTACACATCCACTCACACAGTCACACATCTGTCCCTACACACCTGCACGGACAATTCTACATAAAAAATATTGATCGTTAAACCTGGCGTGCAGTCCTGGCTCTCATGTTACTCTGCAGTGTTGATCACTCTCTCCCGAACCGTTCCTCCTCTCCTGCCTTCCAGGACATCACCAGCTCTGGCTTTTCTTCTCAGCTGTTCCTGCTCCTGCTCTGTGGCTTCCTCCTCAGGTCCCTGACCTCTAAAGCTTGGACAGCCCAAGGGCTCGGTCTGTCTTCCCCACTCCCCCTTCAGTGCGTTCGTCCGGGCCGACGGCCTTCCAGACCACGTCCGTATGTTGATATTGCACAAAGCTCCAGCTCAGACCTCCCCACCGGAGGTCCGGCTGTACTTGCAGGTATCACTACCTACTCAACGTATCTACTTGGAAACTAATAATCATGCCCAAAGTGGACACCGACATGTTCTTAAACAAACTCCCTTCCAAAGCTGCTCCTCCTCAGGGAGGGAGATCTCTCTCGCTCCTGTTCTTAGGGTGAAGCCCTTGGAATCATGCTGGGATCCTATCTTTGCTCCCAGCACAAGTCCAATTTTGCCGACTTTCATTTTGTGTTTGACCCAGAAGCCAAGAGATCCCTTTAAAATGCAAACCCACTGTGTATGTGCCACAGCTCAGCTCAGAATCTTCTAAGGGATCCATTTCACCCAGAATAAAAGGCAAATTCCTTTCAAAGGGCTCCCGGACTCCAAAGGTTCTGAACACTCTCCTCTCCCCTCATTCACTGGGTCCAGCCACAGCGACCTCTGTGCTGTCTGTGAAACCCACCATAAAACTCATTCGTGCTGTTCCAGCTGCCTGAGATGCTTTTCTCCAGACTGCAGGGCTGACTCCTTAACAACTGCACAGCCATTAGGTTTTTGATCAAATGTCACATAAGTTATTTCTGATCACTCTTTTTAAAATTCAGTCACATTCCCCGTACAACACACACCCTATTTTTCTTTCCAGACTTATTTTGCCCCATAGCACTTACCAAAATTTGACATTCTCTTATTTTACACATTTGTTTATTAATGAGGGTCTCTCTCTCTCTATGTTGCAAACCTGTTGAGGGCGGATGCTGCAGTCTGTTCCACCCCTCACTGTTGTGTCCCTGTACCTGTGAGAGTGCCTGGCATATGACGGGCGCTCAGTATTTGTTGAAAGTTCAATGATTGTTGAAGATGTAACATAATTGAGATTGCACTGTTAAATATAGGCTTCTAACTTGTTTTTTCTTGTAGTACTAGCATGGGGAAATTCGATATTTTGAATGCATTTTGGGAAAATGTAATTTTACTTTACAGAAATTATCAATTTAATAATTTATCAGAAACTATGTATCATATGAGCCCAATAATTATCCCATGTTTCAAATTGAAAGCATTCTTTTCCTGGAAGCAAATTACAAAAACAAAACAAAACAACTCCCCCTGTACCCAAAAACGTTTGAATCAGATTTTATAAGTTTAGAATCAAAGTAGCAAGAGATAGTTGGATAATTTTAACTGGTCAAGTTAAAGTAACTTGAAAATTCCTTACCCACTCTACAGGTATTTTATTTTTCTTTGAGTGTCAAAAGAACATTTTATTGTTGACACTGGGTGGTAAAACTTGATTTATAATTTATAATATCTCTAAGATATTCCATTATATCTACAACGTAAGTATTTTAATTTCCTCTGCTTCAATATTCGTGGTTTGTAACTTTTTACTATTACAAATGAAACTCCCATTGAAAATCTTTATGCTTATGTGTGTGTGTGTGTTTTAAACACATCTCTGCTTTCCTCATGATAAATGAAAAGATAAGACTCAAAATAGAACATTTTTAAGACTGTTGTTTCATTTTGTCAAATTACTTCCCAAAAACGTTCCTTTAATTTTCATTCCCCAGCAGAGGATTAGAGTGTTTCCTTCCTGCACACCCTGCCAACAATAGAAATTATCTTAGAAAAGTAATTATCACCAAATTTATGGGTTATAATGTATCTGTTATAGTAATTTATACTCTTTAATTGTGGGTGAAGTTTAGTGCTTTTCATATGTTTATTATTCACTTAAAATTTTCTTTTGTGAATTGCCAGCTTTTCCTTTACCTCTTAGTGTTCCTCATTTTTTATCCAAATGTGAAAGCTCCTTCAATAACAAGCGTGTTAGTGCTTTGCTGATCATATGTGGTGCCACCATTTTTTTCTGGTCAATTTCACTTAAATTTTTTTTCCTCAAATTGTGTATATCAGATCTATCTATCTGCTCTTTCATGATTTCTTGGTTGACTTTTCCAGTTTTTTCTAGTTCTCCTATTGTCTCAATTTTTAAATATTTAACTCCATAATTCATCCTGGTTTTATTTTGCCATCGTACAAAATCATCACGATGTCTTTCAGTTGTGTTAAGTATCCACCTAGGGCCCTGCTTTGCAGAGAGCCTTCCCCAGCTGCGGGGAGGCAGGCAGGGAGGCTGTCTGGGCTCAGAACCCCACCTGCTGAAGCCCGTGCACTTCAGAGTAAACATATCAGAAACAAAGCTCACCTGCCGAGAGCCTGGAACCTTTGTTTTATGCCCAGACCACGCTCAGCCTTGGCTGTTTCTTCCACAGCCCCCTTTGTTGTGTGCTTATTAAAGGAAGATCACAGGGAGTCGGGCTGCCAGGAAGGAAGACCTTTCTCTGAAAGCAGTTTTCTGAACCAGAGGATGCACCATAAACTTCTTCAATTGGCTAAAAAGCATTGTGCAGAGTGACTTCTTTCTTTTGGGCTTGCTTCCATCATTCTTTGTCCCCTTTTCCTTTTCAGCATGGGACGTGTCCCTGAGTACTGCATCTAGTCTTGCCCGCTGGGGGGCGGGGCGTGGGGAGCAGAGAATCACTGAGCCCTGGCTGGCCTGGGACTCTGACCATGGATATGAGGGCAGGGGAGGGACCACCGGGAGGGCCGGGAGGAGAGAAGGCTGCAGGTGGTCATTACCGCTTTCGAGGTGGACGGACAGCCATGAGTGCGGACATAAAGACACCCAGCGTAAAACATGCCATGAAGTAGTAATGGATATAAATAATAAAAGCCAACAGAGCAAGACAGGAAAAATGGTTTCTTAAAAAAATGCCTTTCTGAAGAGCTCAGCATTTTTTTTTTCCTCCAGAAGCAATACCTTGAAAATCCACTTAGGCTGAAAGGCAAGATGCTTAAGGCATCTCAAGTAACAAATAATGGTCATTAAATTTCTTTGCACTATAAACAAGTGATTGAAAGAAAACTGGTTTTGACAAAAGAAAAATTGGATGAGGATTTTTCCACAGGAATGTTACATGCTTTGAGTGCTTCAGCAGAAATTATAAACTTATGACATGCTCAGAGTTAGATGTTTTCATCGAAACCACTGAAGAAATTGTGTTGTGTATCCAAATCAAACAGAAGGTTAAAAGATAGTAATGGATAACATCATACAGGGCTCACCGTGTAGCAAATGCTGTTCAGATCCTTGATGTATATTAACCCACTTACTCCCAAAGTTCCCCTAGGAAGTGGCTGTTATTACTCTTCATGTTCTGCAGACAAGGAACCTGAGAAAGAGTCAGGTTAAATCGTTTTCCAAGGTCATTCATCTAGTAAGTGGCAGAACCAAGCTATGAACCCAGGCTGTTTGGTTTCAGGGTTGCCGCCGTTGGCCACAACCTGTACAGACTCACGGCTTATACGCTGGTCGAGACATGCTCCACTGTCGCCTGGACTGCAACCGCTATAAACACTCCTGTTGAAAGCTGTCTCATTTTATGGTGGGGAGAATTATTTATCGCATGCAAGCCCAGCGACAAAGGCTCTCTCCTTGACCAAACAATAGTCAGCTTCTCTGATCTTGGCTGTACCCTGCTGCTCTGCCTTGCTACAGCTACACAGCCCAGCAAAATTCTTCTCCTAAGTCGGTTTAGCAAGAATCTCCCCACGCTTGACACCTGATCACCCTGGGCTGCCTTCAGAAATAATCCTGTTAAACAGGTTTGGCAAGAATCCCCCTGTAATCGATGGCTCCTCCTAGAAATCTTCTATCCAAGGCCCTCCTCACTCTGCTCACTGGCTGTAAGTCACCAGCTGTCATCGCTGCATTCATGGTTGAGCCCGATCTCTCTCGCTGTTGCCATAGTCTTGACGACTGTCACAACAGTCCTGAATAAAGTTTTCCTCATGGTTTTAATAAATGTCAGAATAATTTTGCCTTTAACTCTGGTTAACTAAAATGTTTTGGGAATGGATATGATTGGTTAATTGAAAATGGATTTCTTAAGCAACTCATTCCTTCCGGTTTTAACCCATGTGAGTTATTTCAGCTATACCTTGATGGGTGTGCTGGATAAGACTTAATATTTTGTCTTCTCTAGGTGGTGAGGAAAGGTTGCACATCAGTGGCAGAACTATATGAATGATTTCGAGAGATGTACCGACAGAGCAGAGCTACATGACTGCTGGATTGTAGTAGTTTGCTGCTGCTACAAAAAACACTCCGTGACTACTTGGCAGGATCTTCTAAGCAAATTTTTAAAGTTGAAGAATTTTTTGAAGACTTTCTTACCATCTGAAGACACTACAAAGAATATTTCAAAACTCAAAACTGAGGCTATAACAATTCCAGGGAACACAAAGAAGTGAAAAACTCTGAGCAGAAGGTGAGATAAAAGAACCTCTCTAGCCATGACTTTCCTCCCCCTAGCTGCCAGCCACCACACAGAAAAGCCCCCCTGGATTCATGGTTTTTATACTGGCAAAGGTGAGGTAGATGTGCACAGCCAGAGATTAGGTATCTGGTGAGGGCTGCTCTCTGCTTCCAAGGTGGCGCCTTCTTGCTGCGTCCTCACATGGAGGGAGGGGCAAAAAAGGGACCAGGGAGCTCTCTTAAGGTTCTTTTATAAGGGCACTAATCCTATTCGCCAGTGTGGAACTCAAACGCCCCACCTCTAAATACTATCACATTGAATATTAGGTCATAACATGGATTTGGCAGGCTGGTGGGGAGGGAGGGGGGCGGTGACATCAACATTCACAACATAGCAAGAATAAATCTAACAGACAGTCTGTCTACAGGGTCTCTACTAAAAGTACAAACATTACGGAAGCATATTAAAAATGACTTAGTAAGTGGAGAGATAGGACAAAGTAGGATGAGATGGAATGGGAAGAGAAGTGAGGGCCAGGTTCGTGAGTAAGATAATTCAATCATTGCATAAATGTCGGGTATCCTGAAAATGATCTATAGATTCAAAAAAATTCCGATAAAAGTTCCAATAGATTTTTGTGTGTATGTGTGTGTGTGTTTGCTAAATTTAACAAGCTTATTCTAATATCTATATAAAAGAACTAAAAACCAAGAGTAGCTTAGACAAACTTACCATTTGTGACTTATGGAAGTAGTTGGGGCAGATATGGACCAGGAGAATTTTCTGTCTGCTTGATCACTTCATTATTTATCATATTGTTATCCAGATATAGTAAAATATACATTATCCACAGTGTTAAAATATTAACATATCTACTCAGTTTTGATTTTTCCATCTGATGTTAAGGATAACATTTTAAATTTTTAAATTATATTTATTTACTTTTGTATCAGGTTTATAATGTATTATTAATCATAACAATTCACAATTCACTGTTATCATTGTTCTATGCATGGCCCCATTTATCTATTTCTTAATTTACATAATAAAAATGAACATTTATGAACACATTGCTCTATCCAATAACTAGAACTTTATTTACCATTAATGTACAATGTTGAAACTAAAAATGTAGTGAACCCATTTTAAAGTATACTCCTTATCATATACTTGCCGTCTCTTCTGGGAAAGATACCTGGCAGCAGTTTTCCTTTGTAGAACCTCTGTTCCTTGTGGTCCTATTCAGGCTGTCAACTCCAAATTGCTACCAGCCCCTACCATAGCTAAGGTGTGAAGTTGTGACTGAAGCCCAGCCAATCAGAATTTCTCTCCCAGAAATCTGAAGCTGGGAAGAGTTGCCTAAGGACAGAAGGCTGTCTTGATGGTAGGACTCCAAAGAGACTACTCACTATTTCCTGTTAATGAGAAAACCAGATCTGACCTGGTTCCAGTCTTCTGAAGACCTGGCTGCTATATTCTATCTTAGATTCTGTGAGAAACTCAATAGCCTTCTAAAAACCAAGTTTTTTCCTTAAATCAGCCTCAATCGATTTCAATTGTTTGCTTGTTTGCCCTGAAGAATTATAGCAACAGCTCTCTATATTGAATTTAATTGTCTACATGATTAATGACTCAGCTTCATAGATATGTAAATATCTGAAGTCTCAATCTAGGCTGTTCTAATGACACAATATCCCACCAAGGAAAGCTCCACAGTACTGAAAAGTCAGGAATCAATGGACATATCTTCAATCTTTTTAAAAATTTATCAATAAATAAGATATGAAACATGTGAGAAAAAGGCACTCATGGTATCTCTAAAAAAAAAAAAAACCTGCTTATTTAAGTCATATTGCTAAATTTCTATTTCTGGGCAAAGGTTTTAAGACATGTTCCATGAGGCCTCAGGATCCTTGAGCCCCAGATGTAACTGTCTTTTCCTTCTTATGGGAAGCAGACGGGATTGACAGACTGCGGCATTCTGCTACAGTAAAGTAGGGCTCCCTCTTTCCACGGAGAGACTGCCGGCATCAAGGGAGAAGACTGTATAATGTCTCAAATTTAGATTCAAAAAATGCTCTTTGTTTAGAAATCATCCTTATTTGCTTTGCTTGCCTTTGTGAAGCAACAGGGAGAAACCTGCTCTAAAAGTGGTGAGCGAATGACTAGATGTTTGCAGAGAGCAAAGTAATAGTGATGAAGAGATCCCCCTGTTTTGTGCATTCCTCAGGGAAGGGGCCCCTAGAGGTCTGCCTGGGAAGCAGGTGGGCTGTGTTTCTCTCCTCACTGCCAGGTAAGTCACACCAGCTCGCAGTCCCAGCTTGTCTAGACAATTGAGGGGTCCAGCCTTTGGCAGCAAGCGGACAGCAGTGGACGCGGTACCCGAGAATAAGTAAGTGAGGGCGATCCCTCTCCAGCTGCATCCATCCAAGTCAGCGCCTTGCTCATCAGCCGCTCAACCAGTTACAAATCTCCTTTCTTTTATCGTTACCCTTCAATATTCCTTCATGTCATTTTTAAGAATATTATTAAATATTTATCTTGCTGAAATCTAGAAATGCCTGTTGCTTTTTTGACCAACCATAATAGTAGGCATATATAAAGGAGAAATCAAACTACTTTGACCTAAAATAAAGTCAGTGAGACCCTTTTGGTTACCAATTGCCTTTCAATATGATTACAAATCATCATTTTAATGACCTGTATTAAAATCAATAAAGACCAAGTTTGGTAGTTTTTCTTTAAGACCTGGATTTATTTATTTCAGACATCCAGAATTTCTCACATTCTTGATAAATCTTTATGGATTGTTCATAGTCTGAAGTGTCTTAATATCATTTGTAAATTTTCTCAGTAATCTACTACGCAATTTGTTTCAAGGGATTTGGACTCATTTAGAGTGTCTAGATTCCTGCCATCTATTAACGGCCTCAACTGCTTCTCTATCAGTGTTTAGTTTACCCTTTTAAGAAACAAAAGTTCTTCACTGAGAAAAAGAAAACAAATGAAAAGTTCTTCTCTTTTTCTTTTTGCAATACATCAATATTTCACCACTGGCCCAAAGCACTAAGCTTATTTATTGAAACATAATTTAAAATGCCCTTTACATGTTCAGAGCAAATCTACTGCAAATCTTAACTCTTTGCAGCTGAGCCCTAGCTCATGATTATAGTATCTGGTCAGATGCCTCCCCGGAATTAGAAAAGATTGAGGATATGGCATTTCAGTCCTTCACATAAGAGCCTTACACGAGCTCCTTCCTTTCAGCCTGTTTTTATTGAGGATTTATTTCTAAGGGAAACTTATTGCTTTTTTCTTCCTTTTAGGCAATGCTGAGAGAAGGTTATTTATAAAATAAGCTCATTTCTATTCCTAAACCACACAGCTGTGAACGCCACTATGAAGGATTGAATCTTAAATGTATATGTGCGTGTGATATTTTAAGTGAATCTTATTTAATTCTGTGTTTAGTTACCACATACCTATACACACACACATACAGTTACATAAAATGCAGTTTTAGCTGAGGTATCTACCATGACCATGCAGACTACAGTCTGAATGTTTGTGTCCCACCCCGAATTCGTATGTTGAAATTCTAACCCCCAAAGTGATGGTATTAGGAGGTGGGGCTTTTGGGGAGGTGATTAAGTCACAAGGGCAGAGCTCTCATTAATAGGATTGATGCCCTTATGAAAGGGGCCCGGGAAAGCTTTCTTGCCCCTTGCACCATGGGAAAGCACAGCTAGAAGACTCTATGTACCAGAAAGCAGGCACTTTCCAGACACCTCATCTGCCAGTGCCTTGATCCTGATTTCCCAGCCTCCAGAGCTATGAGAAATAGATTTCTGTTGTTTGTAAGCTACTCAGTTTATGGCATTTTGATACACAATGACTAAGGCACAGAACTTGCAGAGTAGACATGGGAAGAAACTGGTTAGATGACTTCATACTTCTCATCCATATTTATGGCATAAAAAGGCCAGGCATTGGAAATGAGGGAAGGAATCTCGAAGGTTGCTTTGGCGTGAGTTGTCCTATGTATCGCACCTCTTTGTTTTCAGGGGAGAGGGGTGAGAGGATACCTTTTTAGAAATTGAACTTCCAGGGGACCACTTGGAGAATTTGCTATGTGTTTCCCCCCCAACCCCCCAAACACAAAAACGCAATTTGGGGGGCACAGTGAATTTGTGTCTGAATCACCTTTGACAATTCCAAAGCCTGAGAGTTTGCTGTGCTGGCCCATGGCAGCAGAGCATAGGGCTGCATTTGGGTAAGTGATGGAGCTCCCAGAGTTTGCCAAGGGAAAGGAAGAGATGAGAGGTGAAGTCTACACGGGGAGCTCTTGGATACTGTCTAAGTAACCAAGTGGAGAGGAGATGGGACCTCAGCTGAAGGGAGCTGGCAGTGACCTTCCAATGCTCAGAGGCTATAGGAGGAGCCACAACTAGCTGGGACACTGACAAATTGTCCATGCTAGGGCCTGCGGGTGGGAAGTCTCCAGCTGCAGGAGGTCTTCAAGGAACTCAGAATAGTGTCATGAAGAAAGAGGCAGCTCTGAACATCAGGCAAGCTCAGAAACACACAAGATCACTGGCTCCAATCCAACCAGTCAAAACAACCCATAGGAGTAAAAAAAATCTCCATTCTCATGATGGGGAGGAGTTTTTCCTGTATAAGTTCCCACTTCCACATTTGTAGGTGCTTCTTCTGTGATAGACCCACAGTGGGGGACAAGGCATAAGGTCAACCTCAAATGCACTCGTGAGTTTTCATCGTCACTTAGGCATGGACAGCTGAATTACAGAATTAAGCCTATATTTTGCAATTTAGTGAGACTGTAGGACTTTTTAACTGCTTTTGAGTGACCAGACTATCATGGGGATTTTCATTCAGGTGATGGGAAGAACTAGGTCACTGAATAAATTTGAAAGAACAGTGGTCAAAAAAAAAAAAAAAAAGACAAAAACCAAAAAATCCTACCCAATTTGTGTCATAATTTCTGTATTATCAGTCTTGTTTGTTAACCCAGGAAAACCATTAAGATAGGCTGGACCATGTGGGTCCTGTTTTAAGTCTAAATATGTGCTAGTTTAAGCAAGCCTTAATAATACAGTGTATTTATGATTTTCTCATGCTTTCTCTGAATTACCCTGTGAGCTTTATCTTCCATTCTTGGCTTTGTTGTCTCTCTATGTAAACAACCTAAGTGGTCCTTGAGTCCTTCACATTCTAACAAAGCTCTTCCTCCAATGAGCAGTATTTCCTTCCCTTGTCTGCTTGTCCTACTATCCATTGCTTTTCTCCAATTATCCACTTGCATTTTGAATGGTGACTTTGATTTTTCTTAAAACTTTATTATAATCATTACTGAAGCTTCTGCTGAACACTTAAACTGTCTCCCTTGAACACATTAGACTGCTCTCCAGTGAAACTCACACTTTTCACTTAGCATTTCTTATTTACTTGGAGGATCAATGTCTCTGCTTCTTGCAATCCACCAGATTTAACAGCCTGTCTGTCTTATGTAGAAGTTGGATGTGGGTGTGGTAGGAGGGGATGCTTCAGGCATGTAAAGACCTATATTCGGATCCCAGTTTTTTCACATCCAAACTTGCAGTTCCATTGCTGACTGTGCCTTGTGTGATCCCCTCATACCTCCCCATGTATTATCACCTGCAAAAAGAAGATGCTATGTGCCTTGTTTATTTGTTTATTTACATAGGTGGCATTTGGAGAGTATTTTGAAAAGCAAAGCAGGACACTGAGGAGCATGATCAGAAACTCATGCTTGAGTTCTACTAATCCAGGGGTTCTCAAAAGGTAGTCAGGGGGTTTTGAGGTCAAAATAATTCTCATAACAAGACTAAAATGTAGTTTGCTTTTGCCCCTTATTCTCTGTGAGTGTAGCATGGTGATTTCCAAGGGCTGGATGATGGGAGGATGCCATCGTACCCATGGCTCATGGAATGTGTGCTTGTGTTCTTATCTTAAAATGCTCATTTAAAAATGTGTATCTGGTAGATGTAACCCACATAAACAAAATCTCTTTGGAGCCTTGAAACATTTTTAAAGATGTGAAGGGTTCCTGAGCCCAAAGAGTTTGAGAATTTCTAAACTATTTTCTAAATATTTAATATACAAATAGTCATAAAACAAAACTGGTGTAAATGAATATGTATGATTGCTAGAGTTGTACAAAAGACCAGTTTTTTCCAAAATACTGAGGAAATCTTCTTTTTATCTTTTTCATATGGTGTGATAAGAGGCATTTGGAAAATCTTAATTTCTTTGATAATCAATCACTTAACCAAAAAGGTCAGAGCCACACTTTTGTTGTTTAGTATCCTGACATAAACATTTTTGAAGAATCATTGTTTGTATATTAAACTAATTGAATATAGATCTACTTTTTAAAATTGTGTCATCCGGGGAGGAGCCAAGATGGCGGACGAGAAAAGCCACCAGTCAGAGTGTCTCTGCAAAAAAGACAAATTTTAGAAGAAAGAGAAAAAAATAAACTAGCAGAGAAACATAGATCGGGTGAGGGTCAGAAGGAAGGGTGCCTGAAACTACAGGAGACTCCGCGGGAAGACATTGCAGAGGAGAACTGGAAGGAGAAAGGTCCCGAGAGGCTTAGAGACCAGCGACAAGGGTAGGTGGAGCGGTTAACTTTCCCCTCCCGTGCATCTCGGACTGCTGATGGGCTCCTGAGCAGTTGGAGAGACCTGTTGACACCAGCCCAGAGATGGCTGCCGCCAGTGAGCAGTGGCCTCTTGCAGACATGGCACTGGGTTCCCAGCCCCCTCGGGGCAGCTGCCCGGGGGCAGACCCGAGCCTATCAGCAGACGCCATAGTGCTCCATTCTCTCCTTCCCCCTCCCTACCTGTGGGTGCCCAGAGAGACAATTTAACCATCACACGGAGGCATCTCCAAGGAATGGGACTTTTCCTTTTGGGGCTGTACAGCAGACTGAGGGGTACTCAGACTGCAAGCTCCCTACCTGCCAGCCCTCCCAGGTGCTGCTTGCCTGGGAACTCCAGGAGAGTGGGGCAAATCCCAAGGTGGAGTGAAATCGATCCAGCTTGGGCACCCTGTAGGTGATTCGAGACCAGCACCCCTCCCCCTGGCAGGGTCAGGGATCGACCTCCAGGGCCCAGGGGACAGGCCTGCAGACCAGACCCCATATACACAGGTCACGATCCCACTGCTCTGGGGCACGGAGGAGAGATCTGTGAAAGAGCCTACTGAGGAGTGTGTGCCTTCAGGGGCAGATCAGCATGCCTGAGTGGCAGCCCTCCTCCCAAAAGAGGGCTGTGCACCCAGCTCAGGCTGCAATCCTGGGTAGGGAACCTCCCAGCCCATGTCACAGCCAGGGGAGATCCATCAGCCTGAGGTCCCGCTTGCTGGCAGAGGCCTGGGAGAGGCCACAGAGAGGGGGAGAGTGGAGGCGAGCGAGACCTGCTCCAGAGTGCGGGTCTTGGACAGCCCCACCCGCCAAGCCGAGACTTTCAGCTGAGTGGAGCCATTTCAGCCCCTCCAGGCAGCTTTGCACAGAAACAAAGAGCAGACCTTTGACCCTTGCTAACAGCAGTTGTGGAGCCTGAGGGCAGGCTTACCCAACTCAGCCCCACCCAGACTCACTCCTGGTCGTGCCCCCACTGAGGTGGAGAACAAGGACACACCTGGAAATCCCAGGGACCCACCCATCACCCGAGGCACAAGAGGGCCTCCCTAGAGGAACAAGAGCTAGCTACGGAACCCAAAAACAGCACGTTCCTCCCTGCAAGTGCCACCTACTGACAG
Organism: Indri indri; assembly: GCA_004363605.1. Classification (NCBI taxonomy): domain Eukaryota; kingdom Metazoa; phylum Chordata; class Mammalia; order Primates; family Indriidae; genus Indri; species Indri indri. The sequence goes on along the minus strand of RJWJ010036358.1, from coordinate 2,110 downwards.
GGAGGTCATCCTGCACACGCTTTTACTGCATGTACTGCATCTACTGATTCATCATAAAGGGTGTGGCCGAATCTCTCCCACAAACACCATCTACTGGCTCAGAGACTAAACAGGGTGTGTCATTATCCAAACGAAAACCTAAATGCAAGAAGGAACAACTGATCCAGATGGGAAGGAGCCAGCGAAAGAACTCTGGAAGTATAAAGACTCAAACGGAAAGCACACCCCAAAAGAGGAAAAACAGCTCCCCAGCAATGGACATTAACAAAACTCAGAACACTAAAATGACAGAAGAAGAATTTCAAACATGGATTGTAAGAAAACTGAATGATATGCAAGAAAAAATGGATAACCAACACAAAGAAACCACAAAAAAATCCAAGACTTGGAAGAAAAATTCACTAAAGAAATTGAAATATTAAAGAAAAATCAAACTGATCTCCTGGAAATGAAGAACTTATTCAGGGAACTACAAAACACTGTGGAAAGCCTCAAGAACAGGGTAGATCAAACAGAAGAAAGAATCTCAGAGATTGAAGACAACAACTTCCAATTAAATAAGTTGGTCGCAGAGATTGAGCAGAAAATTAAGAGAAAACAAATAAGCCTACAAGAAATGTGGGATTATGTGAAAAAACCGAACCTGAGGGTGACAGGGGTTCTGGAAGGTGAAGAAGATAACACTCAAGGGCTGGATAAGCTATTTGAAGAATTAATACAGGAGAATTTCCCAGGCCTTGCTAAAAATCTAGATATGCAGGTACAAGAAGCTCAATGGACCCCAGGGAGATTCAATGCAAATAGGAATACACCACGTCATGCAGTGATCAGATTGACCAAAATATCCACTAAAGAGGCCCTTCTAAGAGCTGTAAGGTGAAAGAAATAAGTAACATACAAAGGAAAGCCCATCAGAATAACTCCAGATTTCTCAATTGAAATTCTACAAGCAAGAAGAGACTGGGGCCCCATCCTCACTCTTCTGAAACAGAATAATACCCAGCCTAGAATCTTGTACCCTACTAAACTAAGTTTCATATATGAAGGAGAAATAAAGACATTCTCAGATAAGCAAAGACTAAGGGAATTCACCAAGACAAGACCTGCTCTCCAAGAAGTACTCAAAACAGAATTACACAAGGATCAGCACAATAAACACTCTCGAATGTGAAACCACTCAAAAGTTGCAGATCAAAGGCTAGATTCCACAATGGCTCAAGAGAGAAAACAAAGCAACAAAATGCAACCCAACAGAATGAACAGTAATTCACCCCACTTATCAGTTCTCTCAATAAATGTCAATGGTTTGAACTCCCCCCTCAAGAGACATAGGCTGGCCGAATGGATAAAAAAAAACAAAAACAAGCCAAGCATCTGCTGTCTCCAGGAAATGCATCTAACCTGCAAGGATGCATTTAGACTCAAAGTAAAGGGGTGGAAATCAATATTTCAAGCAAATGGAAGCCAAAAGAAGGCTGGTGTGGCAGTTTTGATCTCAGATAACTTGGTTTTTAAATCAACAAAAGTAATAAAAGACAAAGGGGGTCACTATATAATGGTGAAGGGTATAGTTCAACAAGAAGACATAACAATTCTAAATATGTATGCACCCAACTTAGGTGCACCCAGATTCATAAAGCAAACTCTACTTGATCTAAACAAATTGATAGACAGTAGCACCATAATAGTCGGAGACTTCAACACCCCACTGACACCACAGGACAGATCCTCCAAACAGAAAATTAACAAAGAAATAATGGACTTAAACAGAACTCTAGAACAAATGGGCTTGACTGACATTTACAGGACATTCTACACAAAAACCACTGAATACACGTTCTTCTCATCAGCTCATGGGACATTTTCCAAGATTGACCATATTCTAGCACACAAAGCATGTCTCAAAAAATTTAAAAAAATAGAAATCATACCATGCATCCTCTCAGATCACAGTGGAATAAAAATAGAAATCAACCCCAACAGAAACTCTCATCTCTACACAAAGTCATGGAAATTAAATAACTTTCTGCTGAACGATTCCTTCATAAACAAGGAAGTAAACATGGAAATCAAAAGATTCTTTGAACTAAATGACAAAGGTGACACAAGT
>RJWJ010036357.1:0-16126 GCA_004363605.1 Indri indri | reverse complement strand
CGTTTGCCCTTCGTTGTTTGATGCCTGCGCGGGGGGAGGCTTGTGGTTTCCTCCTGGTCATCTTCGCCATGTCAGCGCTTCCCAGCGGTCTGCCCTGGCCGCCTGACCTCCCTATATATACACTCCCCAGGATAGGGCCTGGCCACGCCCCTGAGCTTTGTTTGGTCACCGAGCCACTCCCCAGCCAATGGGAGCCCTGGGGGACCTTAGACATCAGAATGCACCATCCTGACATCTCCATGGAGATGGGGGGATGCTGGACGGCCTAAATACTCTAGTCAGAGAAAGGGAAGGTTTCTTTAGCACTCATAAAGATCCGTCCTAAAGGATCTGCCACCCTCCTCATCTCCCCTGTTAAATTCTGGTGGATCACATGACAGGGAGAAGGTGTCTCCCACAAGCCCTTTTTCATGGCCACCCCATTCAGTGGTTCACTCTGTTCTCTCCCACCCTTCATCATTACCTACTGTTTATATTTCTTACCTAAAATCCTTCCAAGGTAATGCGGCTATATTTTCTCTGGAAATGTGAACCATTCCACTTCTGCCTACAGATTGCTTTTAAGCACCTTAGAGACCATCCCCTTTTTGGCTACTACCAAGGAGCTTTTCCATCCACCTCCTTTTCCCAGTGTTCACATAAGCTGTCCTTGGTTTTCTGTTTTCCAATCTGAAATCACTGCTTCCAGGCTGTCAAGACTTCAGTGAATAAACTTGTTCCACTCGGTATCATAGTTTTGTTTCAAATGTGGGATCATGTTCATCTCATTAGGTGAAGTACACAGGCTTGGGTTTGAACAGTGTAGGGGGCGATGAGGCAAATATTTTTGTGCAGGAAGTTGTGCCGGGTGTCTGCATGCGGGAAACTACAACCTGAGACTGATGAGATCATGATTGGGGGGGGTGGGGGGTGGGAGTGGGCTTCAACATTGTACTTGAGGTTCTTTCTAGTGTGACAAGGGAAAGGAAGACCTCCACATTGAAAGGGAAAAGTAAAACTATCTTTATTCACAGATCACAGATAACATGTAGAAAATTTTATCAATCTAAATAAGTGCTACTAGAACTAATAATTGAGTTTAGCAAGGCTGCAGAATACAAAATCAATATCAAAATCAATTGTATTTTTATATTATAGCAATGAATATTTGGAAACTGAAATAAACAATAGTGCAATTTAAATTATCTTTGGAAAATATGAAATGCTTAGGGATAAATATAACAAAATTTGTATAAGAGAAGATCTGTACACTGAAAACTACAAAACATTGATGAGATAAATTAATAAAGACCTAAATATGTGGAGATAGATATCTTGTTCAAGGGTTTGAAGACTCAATATGGTTAACATGTCAGTTCTTCCCAAATTCATTTATAGGTTTCATGCAATCCCAACCAAAATCCAGAAGACTTTTAAAATAGAAATTCGCAGGCCATATAGCTAAAAAAAATCCTGTAAAACAGAGAACAAAGATGGAGGGGTTCTACTCCTTAATTTTAAGATTTCTTACAAAATGAGAATAATCAGGACAGTGTGGTACAGGCATAATGAGAGGAACACATCAACGGAACAGAATAAAGAGTGCAGAAATAGACCCACACATATACACACATATACACAACTGATTATCAATAAAGACACAAAAAACGATTAGAGGAAAAAGGAGAAATAGTATTTTTAACAATTTGATCTGGAATAATCACGTATCTACATACAAAAACATAAATTTCAATCCATACCTCAAACCATATAAAAAGTAACTAAAAATCAGTCATAGACCTAAATGTACAACTAAATCTATAAATCTTCTAGGAGAAACAAAGAAGAAAATATGTGTTGCCTTTGCTTAGTCAACAATTTCTTAGATACTGCAAAAATGCTCGAAGAACTAATTTTAAAAATTCATAAACTGGAGTTTGTTGAAATTAAGATCTGATCCTAAAAGACATTGTTAAGAGAGTGAAAAGACAAGCTATACACTGGCATAAAATATTCAGAAATCACATTTCTGATAAAGGTCTTGTGTTCCAAACATATAAAGAACTCTAAAAACTCAATAAGAAGGAATCAAACAGCCTAATTAAAAATGGGAAAAAGATTTGAACATTTCTTGAAAAAGACATACAGATGGAAAATGTCTTCATACATAGAAGCTCAACATTATTAGTTATAGAGGAAATGCAAATCAAAATCACAATGAGATACCACTATCCACCTGTCAGAATGGCTAATGTTGAAAACACTGGCCATGTTGGTGAGGTTTTAGAGCACTGGAACTCTCACATGTACCTGGTGAGAATATAAAATGTTATAACCATTTTCCAAAAAAGTTTAGCAGCTTCTTAAAATGTTAAATGGCACCTGTCATGTGACACAGGCATACCACTTCTAGGTAATTATATGAAAATTTTCAAAATGCAAAAGGTTCAATTATGACAGAAGGCAGATCTGTGGTTGGCTGGGGATGGAGGTTCAGGGACGAGTTCCTCAGGGGAGGAATTATGAAGGGTAAGAGAAAACTTTTGGGTGTGATGGATCCGTTCACTATCTTTATTATGGTGATGGTTTCCTGGGTGTACACATGTGTCAAAGCTTATCAAATTAACACATTATGCAGATTGTTATATGGCAAATGTACTTCAATAGAGCTGCTTTTAAAAAATTGTGTTTTCTTCAGGAAATACCCAAGCTTTTAAAAAGAATAAACGTAAAAGACTTGGAAAGGGAGAGTATTTAATCACTGAAATTATTTAGAAATGCTGGAATAAGGTGTTAATAAAAATCAAAACTTTAAAATTGGGTTTATTACTGTTTAAAAATTCTTTGTTAGGATTCAACTTCTGCCTCCAGGAAGATGGAGTAGATGTATTTTCCCCTATTCCTCTTGCTAAGTACAACTAAACAGCCTGGACATTGTACATAAAACAAGCATAAGAAGACTGTGAATGGTAGAAAGATCAAAGCAAACTGTCTAGTGACCTTGGGACACAAGGAATGACATGGCAGTGAGTTCCCTGGGTTTTCTCTTTGCCTCTTGTATCCCTAACTTGGAGATAAAGAAGGAGCAACTTGGAAATGCCAATAGGCACAGACAAAAATGCCCCAACGAAAGCCTGCTGTTTCTAGCCAAAGGACCAGAAAGGAGGCAACCTAGTAAGGCAGAAAACTTTTAGACAATAACTGCTCTACTCTGGCCAAACAACAGAAGAAGCTGTGGCCCAACCAGCCAGCAAAGACCAAGACACTCCACATGGGAGCAGTAATGAGGCAGTCCTACCCCTCCTAGCCAAGGAGATATTCAGGGGAGGCCTAGTAGGGAGTAGGAGCTACCACTAATGCCACCTGTAACAAAGAGAATCCCTTTGGGTGTCAATGGAGGTCAAGTGAGGAACCTGGTCTTCCACTCCCATCTGGCAGTGATGAAGAAGTGGGCCCCTTCCCCTGCCAAAGCAATGTCAGAGGAAGTTAGTTAAAACAGAAGGTTTGAATAAGATCCAATCTCATGGTACAATATTAAAATGTCCAGGATACTCTCTCTCTCTCTCTATATATATATATGTAAAAGACTCATCATGCCAAGAACCAGGAAAATCTCAACTTGAATGAGAATAGACAATCAAGAGGACATAGATATTAGAATTATCTGAAAGTATTAGAAATAAACCATCACAAGAATGCTTCGGGCCGGGCGCGGTGGCTCACACCTGGAATACTAGCACTCTGGGAGGCTGAGGTGGGGCGATTGCTTGAGGTCAGGAGTTCAAGACCAGCCTGAGCAAGAACAAGACCCCCGTCTCTACTAAAAACAGAAAAATTACCTAGGCATCATGGCACACACCTGTAGTCCCAGCTACTCGGGAGGCTGAGGCAGGAGGATTGCTTGAGCCCAGGAGTTTGAGGTTGCTGTGAGCTACAATGATGCGACTGCACTTTATCTGGGGTGACAGGGGTGACAGGGGTGACAGAGTGAGACTCTGTCTCAAAAAAAAAAGAATGCTTCGATGAGTAATTATAAACACATTCAAAGCAGATGAAAACAGAAGTCTCAGCAAAGAGATAGGATATAAAAAAAGAACCAAATGGAAAGTTTAGAACTGAAAAATATATACAATAACTGAAATAAAAACCTTAATTGATGGGCCCAACAGCAGAACGGAGAGAATAGAGGAGAGAATCAGTGAACTGAAGATAGAGCAACAGAAATGTTTCAATCTGAACAGCAGAGAAAAAAATAGATAGAAAAAAATAAGTAAAGCCTGAGGGACAATGGGACTATAATAAAAGATCTGATATTTCTGTTATCAGAATCCCAGAAGGAGGGCAAATGAGACTAGGATTGAAAATGTATTAAAAAAATTCCTAAAAACCTCCCGAATTTGGCAAAAGACATAAACCTATAGCACACAGAGAAGAAACCAAGTGAATCCCAAACAAGATAAACCCAAAGAAATCCATAGCGAGACATGTCATAATCAGAATGGCAGAAAACTAAGACAAAGATAAATTTTTGAAATCAGTGAAAGAGAAATGACACCTTACCTAAAGGGAATAGCAATTCAGATGACAGGGGAATTCCTATCAGAAAGCATGCAGGCCAGAAAAGTGGCACAAGAGCTTTCAAGTGCAGAAAATCATCTAAATACACCAACTAAAAACAATGGAAGAGTGGATTTAAAAAAAATGACCCAGCTCTATGGTGTCTGTATGAAACTCACTTCAAATGCAGTGAAATAAATAGAATCGAAAGCAAACATGAATGTTCATAGCACCTTTATTTTTATTTTTATTTTTTTTTTGAGACAGAGTCTCACTCTGTTGCCTGGGATAGAGTGCCGTGGCGTCAGCCCAGCTCACAGCAACCTTAAACTCCTGGGCTCAAGCGATTCTACTGCCTCAGCCTCCCAGAGTGCTAGGATTACAGGCATGCGCCACCATGCCCGGCCAAAGCACCTTTATTTTTAATAGTCAAAAATCAGAAACAACAAAAATGTCCTTCAATGAATGAATGGTTAAACATCCTGTGGTACATACTGCTCCACAATAAAAATGAGCAAACTATTGAAACATGAAACAGCTTATATGGACCTCAAGGGCATTTGCTGAGTGAAAAAATCCAATATTAAAAGCCAGTTTCTTACTGTATTATTATATATCATATATATTAATAGCATTCTTGAAATAACAATATACATATGAGAACAGATGATTGGTTTCCAAGGGTTAGGAATTGTGCGGGGAGAGAGGTGAGTGCGATTATAAAGGAGTGGTGCTAGGGAAGTCTTTGTAGGTGGAATAGTTCTGTATTGTGTTTTGATCTGTATCTAGGCTGTGGTGGAAGTTGCACAAATTTATACTTCTGATAAATTGACACATAGCATCAATGTCAATTTCCTGGTTTTAATATGGTACTACAGTAACCCCTGGGTAAAACTGGATTAAGGTTACTTAGGACCTTTCTACTATGTTTGTACCTTCCCTGAATCCATAATTATTTCAACATAAAACTTTTTAAAAAAGTGAATGCAGGCTTCAATTTTTGATAACATATTTTAAAAGATACTCTGCATAATCTGCGTTGTGAAAAAAACTAAAGTGTTGATAAATCAGTCAAATCTTTTTAAATGCATCACTCTTTGGCATTAAAGTATGGAATTCACAGGAGCCATGGATGAAACGATAGTGGGAATCCTGGGATGTGAGGGAGTATCAGATTCATTTGTCATCCTTGGGGCTTCTGGAAAATCTTGGAAGCATTTAGCTTCCATTGTATGTCTACATGAAGTACAGAGTACAAGAAATGAAGCCTAGAGCCTTCCCAAGGTGGGGAGTCTTGGGGGAGATCAATAGGAAGTCTCACAGAAGATCACCTGCCTGGGAACTTGCTACAGTATCAGATAGACGAGACAGCCAAGGAATTTGCTTGTCATGGCCTTTGTATTGGGTAGAGGAAAAAAATAATACCCTGAAAAATTGTGAGTTTTGTAAATTATATATTTTATAAGACACTGGTTTCCAGAGTAAATCAAAACTCTACAACTCAAAGATAAAATGACAGATATGCCAATTAAAAAATGGACCGAAGATCTGAATAGATGTTTCTCCAAAGAAGATATATGAATTACCAATAAGTACAATAGAAGAAGCTCAATCTTGTTAGTCATTAGGGAAATACAAATAAAAACCACAGTAAGATACCACTTCACATTCATTAGGATGGCTAAAATCTAAAAGACAGATAATAACAAGAGTCGGCGGGGATGTAGAGAAATTGGAACCATCATATATTGCTGGTGGGATTGTAAAATGGTGCAGCCATTTTGGAAAACAGTTTGGCAGTTGTTCAAAAGGTAAACATTGGGTCACCCAGCAATTTCACTCATACACCCAAAAGAAATGAAAACATATGTCCATACAAAAACCTGTACAGAAATGTTTATGGCAGCACCATTCACAATATCCAAAAGGTAGAAACAACCTAAATGTCCACCAAGGGATGAGTAGATAATCCAAATGTGGTATATCCATACAGTGGAATATTATTTGACTCTAAAAAGAATGAAGTTATGATACATGCTACAACATGGATGAAGCTTGAAAACATTATACTAAGTAAAAGAAGCCATTCACAAAAGACCACATATTGTATGATTCTATTTATACAAAAGGCTCAGAATAGGAAAGCTTATAGAGATAGAAAGTAGACTCGTGATTGCCTAGGGCTGGGGGTGTGAGGTTGGAAGGAAGTGGACAGTGAACATGAATGGGTACAGGGTTTCTTACTGGGGTGGTAGAAATGTTCTAAAATTGACTGTGGTGATGGTTGCACACTTCTGTGAACATACTAAAAGCCACTGAATTGTACACTTTAAATAGGTGGTTTTCATGTATTTGAATTATATCTCAACAAAGCTGTTTTTATTTTTTATTATTTATTTTTGAATTTATTTTTTTAAATTTAATTTAATTAATTTATTTTTTATTTCAGCATATTACGGGGGTATGAATGTTTAGGTTACATATATTGCCTTTGCCCCACCTGAGTCAGAGCTTCAAGCATGTCCATCCCCCAGATGGTGTGCGCCACACCCATTAGGTGTGAATATACCCATCCCCTCTTACCCCCACCCACCTGCCCAATGCCCGATGAATGTTACTACTATATGTGCCTATAAGTGTTGATCAGTTAATACCAATTTGATGGCGGTGAGTACATGCGGTGCTTGTTTTTCCATTCTTGTGATAGCTTACTTAGTAGAAAGGGTTCCAGCTCCATCCAAGATAATACAAGAGGTGCTAGTTCACCATAGTTTTTTGTGGCTGAGTAGTACTCCATGGTATACATATACCACATTTTATTAATCCACTCATGCATTGATGGGCACTTGGGTTGTTTCCACATCTTTGCAATTGTGAATTGTGCTGCTATGAACATTCGAGTCCAGGTGTCTTTTTCATAAAATGTCTTTTGTTCCTTTGAGTAGATGCCCAGTAATGGGATTGCTGGTCAAATGGTAGATCTAATTGTATCTCTTTAAGGTATCTCCATATTGCTTTCCACAGAGGTTGTACTAGTTTGCAGTCCCACCAGCAGTGTGTGAGTGTTCCTATCTCTCCGCATCCACGCCAGCATTTATTGTTTTGGGACTTTCTGATAAAAGTCATTCTCACTGGGGATAAGTGATATCTCGCTGTGGTTTTGATGTGCATTTCCCTGATGATTAGAGATGTTGAACATTTTTTCATATGTTTGTTGGCCATTAGTCTGTCTTCTTTTGAAAAGTTTCTGTCCATGTCCTTTGCCCACTTTTTAATGGGGTTGTTTTATTTTTTCTTGCTGATTATCCTGAGTTCTATACAGATTTTAGTTATCAGCCCTTTATCAGATGTGTAGCATGCAAATATTTTCTTCCATATAAAGCTGTTTTTAAAAAGCAGCCCTAAGCATAATATGAGCAACATGGTGTCATTAATATAAATAGATGGGTGGCTGGGAATATTAGTTAGAAACCTTCTGTAAATAGAGCTGACATTCATATTTACTGAATCTATTACAATTTTTCATTCACGTTCTTACTTCCTTCTCCTTTTCCTTCCTTTCTTTTCCGTCCTTTCAAAAGTAGGCCCTTTCTTCTCACTTATTTGCTTCATGGTTCTTTTATTTTAAAATATTTCTCTTCTCTTCCTTTCCTCCCTCCCTTCCATCCTGCCTCTCTTCCTTCTTTCCTTTCTTCCTTTTTTCAAAAACAGGGTTAAAAAAATAAAAAAATAAAAAAAACCAGGGTTAATGTTTTCTCAGAGAATGATTTCAAGCTGGTTTTCTATAACCGACTGTAATCAGCGTCAGATTTTCCCTTCAATCCACCATAATTCCTCAAAGTGTCGGACTCATCCTCTGGGGGTTGTTTTGAAGAGTGCAGATCTGTGAGAGAGTAGAGGAAGTTTGTCACACAGGAAGGGCGGTGGGAGTGGGCAATTGCCATTCCATACAGGTCTGAGGCCCTGGCTATGCACCTTCCAGCTGAGTGTCTTAGTTTCTTAATCTTCTCCTTTCCTCCTCTCCTCAGTGCTGCTGAGTATCTTTATATTCAAAATGGGCAGCATGTATTTAAATCATGCTGTCTGGTGCTTGGACCAAGGACCTGTTTTTTCTCCTTAATAGTCTATCTTGTATTTGCAGCCCTTGTTTCTGATTATTTAGAGAGTGACTCATGTCTAGCTGTTGGAACAAAGGAGAGACGAGGTCTTCTGGAGGAAGCAGTGTGAGTAGAGGGAGTGGAGAAACTCATCCATTAATGCCTGAATCATGTAGATAGTCCCAGGAAGGTAAATGAAGCCTTAGGTAGGGGTTGGTGCTCTGCAGGATGATATTGCCCCTTAAAGTAGCATTTTCTGCAGCTTTGGGTGCGTGCGGCCTCTTCAGGGAACCAGGTTGGGCTGGATGTCTAGTTCTGACTTTCCTGCTATCTCTCTGCTTCACTGAGATCCTCACTTTTCCTTTCATAGCACCTCCAGAACACTGACAAGCCAGATTCCTGTATTTGAAACAAAATCATAGCAGAGACTAACAATTTCAGGAACTCTCTCTTATAGACAAAGGGATTGCTTCTCCTTTCTTTCTTTCCCCAATGCTTCTATATAGCTGATCTCTTTCTGCAGTCTCGATAGACAGCCTAGAGATCTGGTCTACTCTTCTCTCCTTTCTTTCTTCCCACTGTTTCTTTCCACTATTTTGCCTGAAGGCTGACTAGAGTGAAAGCTATGGCTGCAGTGGGTCCATGATGGGTGGGAGTAGAATACTCCAGAGATCCTGCCTCCCTCCACCTTTACCAGTTTTCTCGGGCACCAGTCAAAGTCCAGCACACAGTAGGCACACAACTGTCTTTAGTCTCCTCTCTGGTGCAAAGAACCTATAAAGATTCTAAACTCTACCTCCTGGGGACTAAGGTCTCAGGCTGGCTGGCCAGCTCATGGCCTCTTCAATGGGTGATGCACTTGGTACTTGGAAGAACCTCTGGCAGTAGGGGTGCAGATTTGGGAAGGCATGAGGCTCACTTGCTGGCTTGGCACCCTGTGGGCCTTTTCATATCCAGCAGCCTGGGAGGGAGCAAGGGAAAACCCGAAAGAAACTATAAGTTCAGCAAGGTTACAGGCTATAAGGTCAGCACAGAAAAATTAATTCTACTTATATATAGGGCTATAATAAAAAACTAGAAATAAACACTAACAGAATTTGTCACCACTAGATTTGGCCTATAAGAAATCCTTAAAAGAACTCTATATATTGAACAGAACAATCGACACCCAGCAGTGCAGAAACAACCAAAAGTGAAAACTCACAACTCTTGCAAAACAGTAACAGAAGGGAGAAAACAAAGCAACTAGGTAGCAATCAACATGATGACTGGTATAATATCTAACATATCAATATTAAAATTGAATGTAAATGGTCTAAATGCCCCACTTAAAAGATATAGATTGGTGGAATTGATTTTAAAAAAGCACAACCCAAATATATTCTGTCCTCAAGAAGCTTGTTTAACTTGTAAAGATTTTCATAGACTCAAGGAAATGGGGTGGAAAAAAATATTCCACGCAAATGGAAACCAAAAGCAAGCAGGAGTAGCTATTCTTATGCCAGTTAAAATAGACTTTAAATCAACAACAGTAAAAAAAAGACAAAAATGGTCATTATACAATGATAAAGGGATCAATTCAACAAGAAGGTATAACAACTATAAATATATATGCACCTAAAACAGGAGCTCCCAGAGTCATAAAACAAATACCACTAGACTTAAGGAAAGAAACAAACAGCAACACCATAATATCCAGGGACTTCAACACTCCAATAACAGAACTAGACAGATCATTGAGGCAGAAAAATCAACAAAGAAACACTGGACTAAAATGATACTCGAGAACAAATGGACCTAAGATATTTACAGAGCATTCTATCCCCAAACTACAGAATATGCATTCTTTTTATCAGCACATGGAACATTTTCCAAAATAGATCATATGTTAGAGCACACAAAAAGTCTCAGCAAATTTTAAAAAAATTAAATTCATACCACATATCTTCTCAGACCACAGTGGAATGAAACTAGAGATCAATTCCAAGAGGAACTCTCAAAACTACACAAATACATGGAAATTTAGAAACCTGCTGCTGAACGATCCTTGGGTCAATGACAAAATCAAGATGGAAATCAGAAACTTTTTTGAATTGAATGACAAAATGACAAAAGCTACCAAAATCGCAGGGGCACAGGAAAAGCAGTGCGAAGAGGAAAGTTCACAGCACTAAAAGCCGACATGAAGAAGACAAAAAGATCACACATTGACAACCTAATGTCACACCTCAAGGAACTAGAAAAAGGAGAACAAACCAAATCCAAAGCTAGCAGAAGAAATGAAATAAAGATCAAATCAGAACTAAACAAAATTGAAACAAAAAAACTCCCAGAGGATCAATGAAATGAAAAGTTGGCTCTTTGAAAAGATAAACAAAATAAACAGGCTGCTAGATAGACTAACCAGGAATACAAGAGAAAGAATTCAAATAAGCTCCATCAGAAATAAAAAGAATACATTACAACTGATATCCAGAGAAATAAAAAATATCATCCAAGACTACCATGAAAACCTCTACACACACAAACTAGAAAATCCAGAGGAAATGGATACAGTTTGGGAAACACACAACTTCCCAGGCTTCAATCAGGATGAAATAGAAATCCTTAGCTGACCAATAACAAGTAGCAAGATTGAAATAGTAATAAAAAAATCTCCCAATAACAAAAAACCCAGGACTACACAGATTCACAGCTGAATTCTACCAGACCTACAAAGAAGAACTGGCACCTATTTTACTGAAACTATTCCAAAACATTGAGAAGGAGGGAATCCTTCCTAACTCATTCTATGAAGCCAAAGTCATCCTGATACCAAAGCCAGGAAAAGAAGCAACGACAAAAAAAGAAAACTACAGACCAATATCTCACATGTATATAGATGAAAAAATCCTCAACAAAATACTAGCAAAGCAAATCCAACAGCACGTCAAAAAGATAGACGAAAACATAGGGAAAAACTCCTTGACATTGGTCTTGGCAATGGCTTTATGACTATGACTCCAAAAAGCACAAACAACAAAAGCAAAAACAAACAAGTGGAGCTACATCAAACTAAAGTTTCTCTACAGCAAAGGAAAAAATCAATGACATGAAAAGGCAACTTACAGAATGGGAGAAAATACTTGCAAACCATATATCTGATAGGAGGCTTATATTCAAAACAGATAAGGAACTCATACAACTCAACGGCAAAAAAAGAAACAATTTAAAACAGGCCAAGGATCTGAATAGACGTTTCTCTGAAGAAGACATACAAGTGACCAACAGGTATATAAAAAAGTGCTCAACATCACTAATCATTAGGGAAATGAAAATCAAAACCGCAATGAGATATCGCCTCACACTGTTAGGATGGCTATTATCAAAAGTCAAATGATAACAAGTGTTGGTGAGTATATGGAGAACAGGAAACCCTTGTATACTGTTGTTGGGAATGTAAATTGGCACAGCCATTATGGAAAATAGTATGAAAATCCCTCAAAACAATAAAAATAGAACTATCCTGTGAATCAGCAATTCCAGTTATGGTTATATATCCAAAGAATTGAAATCAGGATCTCAAAGAGATATTTGCATTTCCATGTTCATTGCAGTGTTATTCACAATAGTCAATAAATGGAAACAACCTAAGTTTCATCAATAAATGAATGGGTAAAGAAAATGTGAATATTATCCAGACATAAAAAAGAAGAAAATCCTGCCATTTGTGACAACATGGATGAACCTGGAGGACGTTATGCTAAGAGAAATAAGCCAGGCACAGAAAGACAAATACTGCATGATCTCAATTGCATGTGGAATCTAAAGAAGTAAAACTCATAGAGACAGAGAGTAGGAAGGTGATTGCCCAGGGCTGGGGTTGGGAGAAATGGGGGAATTTTGGTCAACGGGTACAAAATTTCAGTTAGATCACTAAGTTCTGGAGATCTAATGTACAACATCATAACTATAGTTAATGGTAATGAATTGTATACTTGAAATTTTCTAACAGAGTAGATCTTAAATGTTCTTGCTACACATACAAAATAGTAACTATATGAGTTGATGGATATGTTAATTGTGCTAATCACTTCACAATGTATATGTATATGAAAACATCAGGTTGTACACCTTAAATATATGCAATTTTTATTCGTCAAGAAAAAATAATTTTAAAAAGTAAAATAAAATGGGAAGAATTATGTTACCTGATTTTTTAAAAATCTTTTTCCCCATTTATTTTTTATTTGAATATATGCACAGGATACAAGTGCAATTACACTATCCGATTTTAAGATAAGGCTATAGTAATCAAGACACTATGATATTGGCTAAGGGATAGACATATAGCTCAATGACATTGACTAGAGAATACAGAAATAGACCCACACAAGTATGGCCTGTAGTTTTACAAAGATCTAAGACAATTAAATTGAAAAAAGTTGGTCTTTTCAATAAATAGTATTGGAAGAATTAGATACCCATGTGTAAAAAATGTATCATATACCTAAATGTTAAATTAAAAACAATAACACTTTTAAAGAAAGCATAGGAGAAAATCTCATCACCTGGCATAGGCAAAGAGATCTTGAACATGGCACCAAAAGCATGATTCCCGAAGGAAAAAAATTAAATTAGACTTCCTCAGAATTAAAAACTTTTGACCTGAGAAAGACAGAATAAAAGTCAAAAAGTCAAGCTAATGACTGGAAGAAAATATTTGCAGATCATATATCCAATGAAGGCTTTGTATCTAGAATACATAAAGGGCTCTCAAAACTTGAAAATTAGAAAACAAATGACCCAGTTTTAGTAATGGACAAAACACCTCAATAAGAGCTTTACGAAAGTGGGCATATAATGGCAAATAAGTACATAAAATTGTTTTACACCATTAGCCATTAAAGAAATGCAAATTAAAATAAAAATGAGATAACATGACACACATTTGAAAACGATTAAAATAAAAATACTGACAGTGCTAATGAGGATAAAGAACAACTTGAAATCTCATACATTACTGTTAGAAAGTAAAATGTTACAGCCACTGTGGAAAATGATTGGGTAATTTCTTATAAGCACACACTTACCATATGACTCAGCAATGCCACTCCTGGGAGAAACAAAAATGTATGCTCACACAAAAACCTACACCTGAATGTTTATGGCAGTTCTATTCATATTTGCCAAAATCTGCAAACAACCCAACTATCCTTCCATGGGTGACGGATAAACAAACTGTGATGCATCCACACAGTGGTGTACTACTCAGCAACAAAAAGGAAGGTATTGATATACACAACTTGGATCAAACTGAAAGGCATTTTGATGACAAATGTATTCATAACAAAATGAGGAAATACTCATGACAATTACGGTTCTTGTTTATGTAACTGGTCACATAGTGGTAGCTGGTATTTATAACCACCTTCGACTACCCATTCTGTATGCCCTTTGCTTTCAGCACCTTGGCTGGCTATGGTACTTTAGCTGGTGGGGTGACCCAAACTTCATTCTTATAAGGTCAGCCATTCATAGTCCTACCTGGATTGGGCTATTGTAATTTCTCATTGACCTTAATCACAGGACATGACAATACTATGGGACTCCCTAAGGGATCTCCTATATTCCAGACATACTCTTCCTTGCCTCCATGGTGAAGCAGTAGTCCAGTTTCCCCTTGGTAGTCCAGATCAGTCACCCCAGCCAACACAGTAACTCTTAGCCTGTTGAGTCAGAGGCATGAAGAGCCCAAAGTGACTGGTGGCAGTCTTAACTTCCAGTTCAGTGGAATCACTGTTGTGTCTCCTGGAGGAAGCATTCCTCCACCTGGAACTAAGGCTTCTAGGCTGGCAAAGCATAAAGTTGTTGTGAGAACAGGAAGCAAAACTTTTGCTAGTAGGTCACGAGGGGTAAGATGAGTGGTGCCACTCCCACTTCCACCCCTTGATTCCTGGACCTTTGAATCCTGGCTGTGACAGAAACCACACCATATATTGGATGCTGATTCAGAGCCTTCTAGAGAATTCACAGCCTTCTAGAGAATCCCAGACCTGCAAAGTATTGTCACCTACCTGGTGCTGTTAACTATGACTTCAAAAGGCCATTACCCTGTTATTTTTTACAAATACATTTGTTTGTGTATCTCTACATATACATATATATAGCAAATATCTTTATTTTCTTTCCTCCTTTATTCCCTTATCATGTAACATAGATGTGTTGACTTCATATCGGTATTTAAGTATTGTTAATTTTATGTAATATTATTTAAGTTACAGGATATCAGCAGAAGAAAAACCTCATTTAAGGAATTTATCTCTTCTTCTGGGGAAATGATTAGTATATTTTTGGTTGTGTGCAGGACAGTTGTATTATGTTAGGCAGAATTACGACCTTGTTATTGTCTTTATTTGGAGATTAGGCATGGTCTAAGCAGCTGCATATGGGTGCCAAGTTGACAAGGGTTTGACTTGTGATGGTTAATTTTATGTGTCGACTTGACTGGGCTCAGATAGCTGGTCAAACATTATTTCTGAATGTGTCTGTGAGGGTGTTTTTGAAAGATGTTGGCATTTCAGTCAGTAGACTGAGTAAAGAAGATCGCCCTCACCAATGTGGGCAGCCATTGAGAGCCTCAATAGAACAAAAAAAGTGGAAGAAGGGTGAATTCTCTCAATTTCTGAGCTGGGATATCCATCTTCACCTGTTCTCAGACCATTGAACTCCTGGTTCTCGGACCTTCAGACTCCAGGACTTATACCAGCAGCTCCTCTCCTCCCTCCTATTATTGGTTCCATTTCTGTGGAGAACCCAGACTAATATAAGCATGTGGGCCACTATCTGCACAACACTCTGTTTTACCTAAACCCATGGCCTAAAGCGACCCCTATTGATGCAGCCAAACCTCAGGTCTAGCCCTGGCCCCTGTCCAGATAGACCGTAGGATATTTTCCTACTGCCCACTGGACACCTCCACCCGGATGGGCTACGGCACCTCCCCATCTGCATAGTCCACACTGACCCCATCCTCCCCACTGTTCCTCATCCAATCATGACCAACTCTTCCTCCTTCTCCCTCACCCTCAGCTAAGGGGAGCAGCTAAGTCAGATCGTTAAAGATTCTCCCCATCGTTTCACAGACCCTAACTTCCTAAAACTCTCACGTGCGTCTCCACCTCACGATCCTCCCCCCATCAGATGAATTAAGTAAATTGTCACTTCTTTTGTTTTGTTTACTTGGTGTTTTTCCTCAATAGATGTTCAATAAGTGTTTGCTGGATGCATGAATGAAGGAAGTAAGGAATGCATCAAAATACCAGAGGGCCCCTTTGGCCAATTCAAAGTGCGGAGCCTGCCCCCCGCCTGGGCCTTCTGCCTTCATGGAAGAAAGCTGACATGCCACAGCGGCTCATCCAACTTCAGAATTCCCCTGGAAACTGTCCCTGAGAGTGTCATCGTGGACGTCTCCTCCCCAGGCCCAAACGCCGTCTTGGAGGTGTGGCTGCTCC
>RJWJ010036356.1:0-16135 GCA_004363605.1 Indri indri | reverse complement strand
TATTTGTATGCATATTTATTCATACAGATGCATGTGTGTATGTATTTCTTAGTAACTGACTTACATTTCAATGAAATAAAAACAGAAAATGTGAGAAGGCTAGCATATTGAACAAATACAAAATAGACAGAAACTCAATTAGGAAATCAGAATTCTAGACTGTGAGATGTTTTTGAACTACTTGCTGTGGTATCATGTACTATTTAACCTCTGTAACCTTTGCTGCAACCTCTCTCTTTGCTCATCACTAACTATTAATACCCTTTATTTCCTTTCTACAAATTTCTTATTTTTTCATTGACAAATTTTGTGAACTTGGGCAATTTATTTAATCTATACAGGCCTCAAATTAACACCCAAATATCCCTGTGATTAAATCTGAGTATTAGATTCCTAAGGATCCTATGTTTTGCTTTGTTTGTGGTTTAACACTTCCCATGATTATTAAAAACTCTCTGGTACACATAAAATTTTGACCTTGTAATAAAAAATAATAAAATTAATAAACTGTGTAAAGTAGGAAATAAGCCCTGTATCAATGTTATTTGGTACGATGTACAGAACATACATACATACACACACATGCACATAAAACAAATGTATAAAGACACAAAAACTAACATTTTATGAAAATTTAATGAGTCAATTTAATAGAATGTTTCAAGATGCATATTGACATATTCCATATTGTAACATTAAGAAATTTGTTATAACTTCTCCACAGCTCTTATGGGATTATCTTTATATATCTTTATATATAAAATATCTTTATATATAGGTAACTATACATGGTGAAAAAAAGTATTTTCTTAAAAATTATCTTAAATCTCTTTAAATATATGTTCCTTAAAATTAATGCTAAATTTTAATAATATTTTATATTTTTAAATTTTTAAAATTTCCTTTGACCTCCAAAATCACGATACAAAATTGATTTTTGTCAAACTAAGAAAATAATTTCAATAATTTCCAAAACAACATTTTAGTTATTTTTCCTATCATTCAACTCTACAGTATATTGTTTCTCTACTTACCGAGCTTTAATATCGGTACAACTGTTGTCATGGACTTGCATTTTCATGGGCATGGGGTGGACGCAGACAAAAAAAAGTAATCAATAAAGCAAAAAAAATTAACACATTGCATTAACTACAATGAAGGAAATACTAAGAGCAGAAAATCATGTCCATCTGTGCAAAAGGACAGGGAAAAATAGAGGGAGTGAGCTACTTTAATTAGGTGAGTCATTGAAAATATCTCTGAGAATATGTTATTTAGATTAAAACTCTGAAGATGAAAAAATGTCGATCAAGTAAATTGAAGGGAGAAATTATTCCAGAAATTGAAAGCAGCTTACACAGACCTCTGAGTTGGGAAAGAGTCAAGGAAGTCCGTGCCAGTTACCAGAACTCCAGTACACTGCATCTCAGTGACTGAGGATGTCAGGGTCATAAATCAGGCGTGAGGGAAGGGGTGGCTTGCAAGGCTTGATAATGCACAGTCTTGGGGCATGGAGAGGCCTTTGGAATTTTATGTAAGAGTGGTCAGATAAAAGTGAATTTATTTTAAAGCGGGAAATAACTTGATCTGAGTTATATTTAAGAAGCTCAGGCTAGCTGCACTTTGGAAACAATCTCTAGGAAAACAAGGATGGCAGATGGAAGACCCTGTCACAGAAGTGTAAGTGAAAAGTGCTGAGGCTTGAACTGGAGCTGTAGCCGTGGATATAGAGAGAAGTCAATGGATTTGAAAAATATTTTCAAGATGAAATTGATAGAATATATTGATAATTTGAATTTGTCAGGTAAAAGAAAAGGGACAGATCAAAGAGGAAGCTCCAGTTTTACCTTGAAAGGCTGGGTGAGTGGTGGTGACATTTCCTTTGATGAAAAACACAAGATGGAGTGGGGGAGCTTGCCAACAGGAGTACAATCGAGACTCCCCTCTGCACATGGAGAAGACATTTATAAGATTATAAAATCGATATGACAGGTAGGCAAATTAGAGTATTGCAATGTGGAGGACAAGAGAAGTCTGACATAAAGATGTGAATTCAGAGACATTCAGTGCATTTATGTAAAACCACAGAAAACACCCAAGATTACCTATAAAGTATAAACACTCTGAATGAAACATCATTGCAGAAACAGAAAGGAATTGAGTCTTCTCTAATTACAACAGTTATCTTAGTCTGTGTTGTGCTGGAAGAACAATAACTGCAGAATCTCAGTGAACAGATGAAAGTGAATGCTTATTTCTTGCTCCTGTTACATGGCTTTTGTATGTTAGGTGAAGCCTTAGTCTTGTCCTCATTTTGGGGCTCTGGCTGAAGGAGAGGACCTTGTTATGAGCTCTTAAAGCTTCTGCTAGGAAGTGCTGCACAGTGCTTCCTATCATATATTACTGAGCAAAGCACATCTCTCAGGTAAGTGTGACACCAGTGGGAAGTCCACCCTTGCCTAGGGAGGAGCCCGCAGAGAGAGGATGCAAACATTCTGAACAACAATAAAATGGGCTTCAGACAAAAAACCCTATACACTTGCTCCAAAATTATGTATGTGTTAAGCATTTATGTTCCATATTCATTTTGTATTTCATTATGAAGTACTGTGTATTAGTTTTTCCTTAATTTCCTTTATATTGTTATCAAAATACAGATGGCAAAAATATTAAATCGTATCAAAAGGCTTAGACTAAATAGTAGCTGTGCCCTATACCGTTCCTTCTCAACTCCAATTCTCCATCCAATTGATAAAAATTTTAACTTCATTTCTCATCAGAATGTAAATGTAAAATGTAAATATGAAATGTAATGTAAGTAAAAGGTAAATGTAAATGGACAAATCTAATATATGCTTTTATCCACCTAGTGACTATCACTAGTAATATCATTTGTCACAATGTAATTTGTATTTATTTTTGTGTCACAATTTAGGTTATTAATCGAGCACCCCTTTGTGACCCAAAAGTTAGCAAAGTTTATAAACATTGAATTCTAAAACAGTTGTGATATTTAGTATTTATATATTTGAGAGAACAAATAAAAAATAAATGTCACTATAGTATGTGTTCAATTTTACCCATTAATTTAATATGATTTAAAATTATGAGGTATCGACTACTTCATTTCCTACTGTAGATCAATTATTTTCCTTTGCTGAAAGGAAATATTCCAAACATACCCTTGTCAGTGAATCTGAAGGGATTGTACCACATTTTTCAAGGAGGTAGGGAGTTCTAGGAAAGCTTATAGAAAAATTCATTTACTCTTCTTTGAAAAAGGTTTGATGGAAATGTATTGGGAATAAGTGAAAACAACAAAACGTTCCTTCTGGTTCTTAGGAATATCACTAGAGGTAAGAAGTGATAATGTGTTCTATGTAGTCCACTACCTCTTTAGAGTTTGCATAGATATTATGTACTTTATAAATTGTGAAATTTTTGGATGCTGCAGTCAGAAAGATGTTTAAAAGTGTAAACAGGAATTAGGACCACTTTTATAAATTCTGTGCAACATAAACATTTTTGAGTTCAGAATGAGTCTTGCAGTTATTTTTCCTTGCAAAAATCTAGGAGTTACAAATCATCCCTACCATAAAAACTGTGTAAATAAAACTGAGCAAAAGTCAGAGCAATGAAAGTAGAAAGACCATTCTATGGAAGTAAGGACATGCTTCCTGTTTTTCTGATGAGCAAGGGAAACGAAGGATTCCTCTTTTAAGATTTCAAACTAATGAGGTAAACAAAAAGTTAAACCTTGTCAATACTTGACTGTGCTTCTATAAGTTTAACTTTCTATTTCTTACATCATAGTTCTCTACTATATGCACTGGGTTATAGTCTAATCAATATTGAACAATGTAGAAAATTGACATTGACTAGCCTGATACAAGAACATAATTTCTCCAGGAGAAACCCTTCCTGTTCAATAAGTGATTATGTTGAACACACTACACAGTAAACTATATGTGGTCGATATTCCATAATTCGGGTTTAGGCATCTTTACATACAGCATATCTGAATAAATTCTCAAGATAAGTAATTCCTCCATGTAGTTTTAAATATTAGTATATCAGCTGAGAATGCCTTCTCCAATTGTCAGTTTTAATGAAGACATGGTGGGAAGTGGGCACCAACTTGGTAAGCATCATCCCTTACAGAATGTTGACTTAGCACAGGCTTGCTTTATTTTTAAGTTTTATCACATGTTGTCAAAGCAAACGGATGACTAAAAGTTCATATTCTACCTTTTTCTTTACACAACCATCAAGATTAAATATTTCACGGCCATGTGAATTATATTTTAGGAACTCCATGCATATTTTACATACTATAACAAAACATGCTTTCAGGGTTATCCCAATAATTTGTCTGCCATCTCATAAAACCTGGCAATATTCTACAAAATAAATATAAGTAACCTAGCATCATGCAGAACTAAAAGATTAAAGGTTTCTCCTCTAAAATCTTCTGATATAAAAATATTGAAATTCAACCTAAGGTATTTTAGTCATAGATTTTACAATTCCAGAGTAAAATTAGCCATTTCCTTGATTGAATATATCATAATTTGCTTTTCGAAAGTTTGGCAGATTAAATAGTGAGTATTGCCTGCCATGGTTTCTCTTTGCTCTTTTTTTTTTTTTTTTAAATCAAACAAAATAAGACAAACAACCTCACATTAAATGATGATACATGTTTGTGTACATAGGGCCTGAGTGTTTGTATGCTGTAGTGTTTTTTTCTTTGTTATTTAAATGTTTATTGTACATTCTAATTTTCTTTTTTTTATTTCAGCATATTATGGGGGTACAAATGTTTAGGTTATGTATATTGCCCTTGTCCCTCCAGCCTCCTAGTCAGAGCTTCAAGTGTGTCCATCCCCCAGATGGTGCTCTTTGCACTCATTATGTATGTATATACCCATCGTCTCCTCCCTCCTCCCATCTGCCCGACGCCTGATAAATGTTATTCCTATATGTGCACTTAGATGTTGATCAGTGAAACCAGTTTGATGGTAAGTACATGCGGTGCTTGTTTTACCATTCTATGGATACTTCACTTAGTAGAATGGGTTCCAGCTCTATCCAGGAAAATACAAGAGGTGGTATATCACCATTGTTTCTTATAGCTGAATAGTACTCCATGGTATACATATACCACATTTTATTAATCCACTCATGTATTGATGGGCACTTGGGTTGTTTCCACATCTTTGCAATTGTGAATTGTGCTGCTACAAACATTCCAGTGCAGATGTCTTTTTTATAGAATGTCTTTTGTTCTTTTGGGTAGATGCCCAGTAATGGGATTGCTGGATCGAATGGTACTTCTATCTGTATCTCTTTAAGGTATCTCCATATTGCTTTCTACAGAGGTTGCGCTAGTTTGCAGTCCCACCAGCAGTGTATGAGTGTTCTTATCTCTCTGCATCCACGCCAACATTTATTGTTTTGGGACTTTTTGATAAAGGCCATTCCCATTGGAGATAAGTGATATCTCATTGTGGTTTTGATTTGCATTTCCCTGATGATTAGAGATGTTGAGCATTTTTTCATATGTTTCTTGGCCATTATTCTGTCTTCTTTTGGAAAGTTTCTGTTCATGTCCTTTGCCCACTTTTTGATAGGGTTGTTTGATTTTTTCTTGTTGATTTTCCTGAGTTCCAAGTAGATTCTAGTTATCAGCCCTTTATTGGATTTGTAGCATTCAAAAATTTTCTCCCATTCTGTATGTTGTCTGTTTGCTCTTGTGATAGTTTCTTTTTAACTTGATCAGGTCCCGTTTATTTATTTTTGTTGTTGCTGTGATTGCCTTTGGGGTCTTCTTCATAAATTCTTTGCCTACGCCAATGTCTAAAAGAGTATTTCCAAAGTTTTCCTCTAGAATTCTTACAGTTTCACACCTTAGGTTTAAGTCTGTTATACACCACGAGTTGATTTTTAGGAGAGGTAAAAGGTGTGGATCCTGTTTCAGTCTTCTACATATGGCTATCCAGTTTTCCCAGCACTATTTATTGAATAAGGATTCTTTTCCCCAGTATATGCTTTTGTCTACTTTGTCAAAAATTAGATGACTGTATGAGGCTGGCTTTATATCTGAGTTCTCAGTTCTGTTCCATAGGTCTATGTCTCTATTCTTGTGCCAGTACCATGCTACTTAGTTGCTATAGGCTTGTAGCATAGTTTGAAGTCTGGCAAATTTATAGCTCCCTTTTTATTCTTTTTTGTATGCTATAGTCTTGAGTAGGCAAATCCAAAAGATAAGGAAGCATAGATTTAACGGGAGAAAAAGTGGGAAGAAAGAAATATTAACACTAGAAATGTAGACAAAGAGACATATATAGATTAGAATTTTGACACAAAAAGATGGAAATGCTTGGAGAAAGAGGAAGATTGTCAGCAAGAATATCATGCAAGAGTGGGGAGAGAGTAGCTCATATAGTAAAAATTCACTCTCTTCTGTCTTTCTCAGACATGACACCTAGAATTCTTTCCTTAAATCTACACCAGGGTCCCGAATCTCAAACAACCCACAGCCTTGCTTCTGGAGGAGCTTTCATATTCCACTGCTGTTATGGGTTGAATTGTCTGTCCTCAAAATTTATATGTTGAAATACTAACCCCCATACCTCAGATTGTGATTGCATTCATACAGAGGGTCTTTAAGGGTATTATGAAGTTAAAATGAGGTTGTTAGGTTGGGCCTTGAACCAATATGACTGTTGTCCTTACAAGAAGAGGATATTTAGACATGCAAAGAGAGACACCAAGGATGCATGCACACAGTTCAGAGACTATCTGAGGACACAGAGAGAAGGCATCCATCTGCAAGGAAAGGTAAGAGGTCTCAGAAGAAACCAAGCCTGTCTAACCTGTGAACACCTTGGTCTTAAATATCCAGCCTCCAGAATTGTGAGACCATAAATTCCGACATTTAAGCCACCCTGTGTTTAATATTTTGTTATAGCATCCAGAGCTGACTAAATACAACTGTTGACCTGGGAACAATCAGCTGATCATACTTTGGGATATAATCCCAAACTCTTTAAAATACTGGAACAAGGGAGAGGAACAATATTAGCTGACAACCATGTGCCCCTCCCCCAAGCTCACTATTTTACATAGATAAATAAGAAATTCTCATTATTTTTGTTTTCTTTATTTGGAACTGTTTGTAAAAAATTCAGATCCCTGGGTAACTTCCTTTACTTTCCTCCTCAGTCACAATGGCTATACATTTAGTTGAGTTTTGTCACTAAAATGCATCCTTTGTAGTAAGTTGTGATATTATATTTTAGCAGTGTTTAAGTTTTTATGCATCATGCATTCATATTAATTAGAACTGTGGTCCCCAACCCCCTGGGACTGGTCCATGGCCTGTTAAGGATGGGGTGCAGACCTCCCCTGCTCCATATTCACCATGATCCCCAACACTGCCACAGAAAAATTATCTTCCATGAAACTTAGCAAAGGGGAGTATGGGGCGGAGGGAGTGGGGGACACACAGCAGGATGCGAGCAGCAGGCAAGAGATCAAAGGCTTCATCTGTATTTACAGCTGCTCCCTGTGGCTGGCATCACTGCCTGAGCTCCACTCCCCACCCTCCAGCTCCATCAGTGGAAAAATTATCTTCCATGAAATTGGTCCCTGGCGCCTAAAAGGTTGAGGACCACTGG
The DNA here is from genome assembly GCA_004363605.1 of Indri indri. NCBI lineage: Eukaryota > Metazoa > Chordata > Mammalia > Primates > Indriidae > Indri > Indri indri. The sequence continues at coordinate 8,456 of RJWJ010036356.1, read as the reverse complement.
ATTAGAAATATGCATATATTGCCAATAAATCACAGAGGATGAACCAAAATTATTTTGTGTGCTTTATAATTTCTGAGATGCCCTTCTTCTTATGCTCTAATTTGAAATCTGCATTTCCCTCAAGGCCCAGTTCATGTCCTAAAGTTTTCCACAGCACACTGTTCATCACTGTATCACAGCTCTGTAATTCACCAGGATTTCTCTTGTTTGTCTTCTTTCCTCACACAACAAGCTTCTCAAGGATAGGCATCATGTATTATTAATCTTCGTATCCAGTGCTCTTAGCAAAGTGACTGGAATGTAGTTTGTAGACAAGCAGATATTGAGTAAATAACAGGAAGCATTAACTTTAGTTAGCATATTCCACGTTATAGACACATTTACTCTGAGACTACCTGCAGCGCAGTAAGATAAACTCAACCTACAAATATTTTAAATGCAATTTTATATTATTCTTTAAAAGTTTCATACAAAAAGATACTTTTGATAAATGCTTGGCACAGTGTTCATGACACAATAAGCATTTGAATAATATATACATATATATTCAAATACACACACATATATTCAAACATACATATATGTGTGTATATGTATGAGTGTATATGTCAATATATGTACATATTTTTGTGCTTTCCACCCATAGTGATTACTCATTCACGTATCTTGAGGTCTTGAGGTTGGTTTACTTATGTCTTATCAGGGTGGATAATATGTGACCTGCATGGTCTAATTGTTGGCACAATTTGTTCTTTCACATCTAAAATTGGTGTCCAGTGTAATGCATATACTACTTAGGAAAATGACGCCAACTAGGTAAAAAAGGTTATTCACATATTGAGAGTCAATATAAATTTCCCTTATTTAAGTTGTTAAAATATGCTTCCAATAGAGTCTTGAATCAAAAATAAGAAAGACCAAGTTTGACTTAGTGCCAAAGGATATCTAACTCACACACACGCGCGCGCGCGCGCGCACACACACACACACACACACACACACACGTCATGGGGCACAGAATGGGACAGGCATCTATTTTATTTTCCCCAAAAATGTAAAACTGCACACTTGAGCTGGCCCTTCTAACCCATTCTTTGGTAAAGATCTTAGGAATTCAAGCCGTACTTATTTTGCATGAAGGCTGCTGAAGGCTTTTTTAAATCACATTGTATGTGAAATGTTTGCACTTCATTAAGTGCATCTGTTTTATGCTGATTTACTTATTATGCTATAAGGTCCAGGCTTCCTGTTTGTATCAGTATGTTTTGTGAAAATATTAAATTTCTATTTGGAATTCTTAATTAAAATTTGTGTAAAAGATTAATGGTTAGATTGAATATATTTTATTCTTCCAAATATTGAAAATTTTAATCTCTACAATGAAGAAAATGAAGCTTTTTAAGCCATTGTTGTCCCTTGCATCATAATGCCTCAATGAGTCCATAAATACCTATGTTTTAGAATTATCCAGAGTGTATATAGTTGTCATTGGATATTGGAGACTAACATAGGTTTAAATTAAGGAAAAAGCCACATGTTCACATATTAATGACACAATTATTAGGTGTTTAAACTAAAACAAAATCTATTAATATTTTTTCATAAGTCGGTATCACATTTTATTCTTTAATTAGTTTTGATAACATGCACAACTTTAGAAAGTACATGATCACCAGACTAACTTAATAAATGTAGTATATATTTTATAGTCACCACTCTGTGACTATATAATATTAGCAGAGTTGTAAAAGTTTCATTAAAAACATAAGTTCTTATAGAGAATTTTCTCAGAAGTATATATATTGTAATATATTTTCCTTTTCAAGATAAATATAAGTTATACTGATATGCTAGGGTCATGCAGTGAAAATGTTAGCTCAAAAGCCATTATATGTCTATAATATATTGTTTACCATCAACAAAAATTCACCAGAAGAATGTTCCAATTAATTTGATAAAATATAACCAATACTTTTGGTTCATGATCCCCAAACCTATGCTCAATACCTTTCTCCCTTCACACATCCTGCTGAGGAGGCAGAGCGTAAGTGACCATGCAGCTTAAGGGCTCATCAGATATTTGGTGTTATCTCTAACACCTAGCCAAAAATTTGTACATGTCCCATAGCAATATATTAGTAAATGGAAATGGCATATGAGAGATTGAACATGAGTAGATTTGAAAGGTTTGAGTAAATTGCATGAGCAGGTGGGTCAGACTACTTCAATACCAACTCCTGTTGCATTGCCTCCTCTCCCTCAGTCCATGCTTATGTACTGCTGGCGTTCCCTTCTTGACCGGTTGACTGAGGAAGATAAATATTGAGCCTGATTTATACATGGGTCTACATTACATGTGGATACCATTTGAAAGTGGGCAGATGTGGCACTACACACTCTTCCAGGTTATCTTGAAGAACAATGGTGGAGGAACATCCTTCCAGTAAGCGGAACTTTGAGTAGTACATTTATTTGTGTATGTATTTAGTGACAGGTGGCCAGAAACACAGATTTACACTGATTTAAGGGAAGTTGCTATAATTTGATTGGATGGAACAGTGCCGGAAAATTAGTGGTAAGTAAAAGAAGTATTATCAGGAACTTCCAGAATGAGCATAGATTATGAAGAGGTACCATGTGATTGCCTAACAAATAGGACCCATGGCATGCTTTGCAGATATCGTAAGTTTTTTCCCTAGCCATTCCAGTGCTTGCTCAATAGATCCACAAATTTACTGGCCATAGGGGCAGAGATGAAGGCTTCAGATGACCTCAACAACGTAAACTTCCCAGTTACCTACTTAAAAGGTGAAATTGCTTACAGAAGACTCAGTTACAATACCAATTGGAAGACAACAACCTGAAAAATTGAGATATTGTCTTGCAGGTGCTATATATGTTTTGAATTAAAACCATTAAAGTAGTATTTCCTCATCTGCAGTTTTACTTTCTATGATTTCAGTTACCCACAGTAAAACTGTAGTCTGAAAATTTTGAGGGAGAGAATTTTGAGAGAGTAAGAGAGACCATATTCACATAACTTTTATTATAGTACATTGTTATAATTGTTCTACTTTTATTGTTATTATTGTTATTAATCTTTTACTGTGACTAATTTTTTAAATTAAACTTTATCACAGGTACGTATGTATAAAAAATAGTTTAAATAGAGTTAGGTACTACCCACAGTTTCAGGCATCCACTGGGAGTCTTGGAACTCTTCCCTCACTGAAAAGGAGGTATCACTATGACTGATACTCTCTCCACCCAGAACCAGAATACATGAGTCTAGCAATCAAGGAGCAAAATTGAGAGTGGCTTCTCTCACTATCAGACGGAATAACATAATTGCAGAATTTTTGCTTCCTAACCCAGCAAATTTGGGCTCTATTTCTTTTGAGGTCTAAATCCCCAAAGTGGAAATGCTTCAATGTTTTCTTGAATTGGAAGATAAAAATGCAAGTTAGCCATTTTTAGCTCCTATGCCATTGAATCAAAAACCAGGAAAAAGAGGTGCTCTAAGGGATGGAGTAATTGATCCAATTTCAAAGGGGAAATTCAATTCCTACTAGTCAATGAGGGCAAGGAGAACTGTGTCCAGCACTAAAGTGAGTTTCTGGGATGCCTCTTAATACTTCCATATCCAATGGTAAATGTTAATGGAGAACAATAACAACCAAAAGAAGGGAGACAAATTGTGGACTCAGGACCTTAGAAAGGTTTGAGTAACTACATTGGGTCAAGAACCCTAAAGAGGCTGAAGGCTGAACCCTAATATGGCTGAAGCAGGGAATATATAAAATGGTTAGTGGTAGAAGAAACAACAAATGTCAGTTACAGTCTCATTGGAGAGTGTGTAGGCACAGCTCATTGGATGGCAGAAAATTCTCAGATTCCATGCTGGTGGAACTTACTGGAAATTTGTACTCTGAAGTGCCAGGGTAAACCATCCAGAAGGAGTTTCCATACTTCAGAACTCACAGACCTTAGGTGGAGTCAAGGGCTGTCACTAGTGGGAAGAACCTCACTTGAAGCCCTCGTCTGTGAAGTTGCTGGCAGCTGGGCACTGCTGGCTGCCACACTACAGAAGCCAGATGCCAGAGAAACCACTATCTTGGCAGGAGCCAAGTTCTAGAGAAGCTGCACACAGTACAGGACCATGATGAGAAAAGTATATGAGAACTAAGAACAGAAATGCCTCCTCCTCCACTGTCCTTTCAGCATCTTTTGCTGCCAAAGATTAACATTTGTGCCAACCAGAAAAGGCAAAGTGTTAATAGGGCCTATCCAAATTGTCACAGAACAAGGAATAGGGGATTTGTAGCTGAGAGGAAATAGATTGAGAACTGGACTCTGAACTTAAAAGTGTATCCCACCCTGATGCTAACTGTTAGAGAAGAGAGTTTGTCCCCTCAGTTTATCAAAATTCTAAGTGAATTAAAATATGAAGATTATTGCTGAGAACTGAAGTGTTTCTTAATTACAGAACCAAACTCAGTGTCTTACAATACAACAACATAACAAAAATGCAGATCATTTCCTCAATTCTTCAGGTTTTTCTACCTAATCAGTTATTCCCTATGGGTCTTCACACCTACATTTTTTTTTTTTTTTGAGAAGACTAAATTACTCACAACTGTGGTAACTAGGATTTTAGGTGAAGAAAGGTGTTAATCAGTATTAAAATTAGGTAAAGGGGATGCAGAAATGACAGATAATTCTAAAACACACATATGCACACTTCACTTTATGGCTTTGAAATGGTCTAGGAAAAACAATGTTTATGAGCATAATACTGTACATTGATACTTTCTATTTTATTCTGACAAACTTAAAGGGAGAAAGCATGTTTTGCAAGTTTTTTATAAGTCACTATTATCTATTAATGTGTGTCTATAAATAGACACATACTATTATATATAATATGTAATTATAAAAATAGATTATATAAGTATAGAGTATATATATTATGAATTACATAGAATCTATTAATATAATAATGATGCATTATAGATTTGCTGGAATTTTGTGTTTTACAGCTTGTTTTATACTTAAAAAAGGAGACCAGAATTGATGTACTCCTCCTGAAGAAAGAATTATATTTTAATAAACATGTAGAACTTTAATAGATGTGTAGAGCTTATGTCCAAAACTTTACTTATATAAAATAACATTTTATTTTAAAACATACTACTCCCTTGGCACTGATAAACAGAACAAACATGTAACTCCTTCTGTTGTTAAAACCAGTGCAACTAATTTAAGCACTTTACAATTCTCAGTGTTACACTAACAAATGCCTTTCAAAATTACTGTCAACTTTCTTTCATCTCCCTTTTGGAAACTATGATAAGAGATACATCTATGTATCCTGAGGATTGTAGAAAATGTTTCATTTTCATCACAATGCTGTTATAGTCCCTAATATTAAATTGAAAATCTCAATGAAATTCAATGTATCTATTGGATAAGAATATTTTTGACCATGTCCTTTCAATTTGCACTATAATTTATAGAAAAATAAACACATGCTTGCAGAACCCAATTTAAGGTAATATATTTTCCTTTACACAGATCCTTGTTCAAGTATCTGAGCTTCATGGTGTTATGAATTTATAATTATAATATTAATGTGCTATGTATTTTAAGAATTATACTTTTTTCCTGATATTTTAACTTGATTTGCTACTTTGCATTATATTATAATAGCTCAGCATATAAAAGTTATAGGAAAGTTTAAAATAGAAGAAATAATAAGCCCTGTAAAATATAACTTATAACATGGTAGCAGATCTTTATGTCATATAGTATATTGGCGAATTTAAATATAATGTAATTTTATATCAGTTGTGGCCCACTGCCATGCAGGTTATCCTCATACCCCTGAAATGTATTTAGGCAATGGAAAGACTGAATACATATTCTGCAATCCATCTGTAGTAGGTCTCTGCTTTAGGTTCTTCTACCAAGAGGTATTGGCTGTGGGTTCATCAGCAGACTACTGAGGTTTTCTGATTTGAGAAAAATATCCTTTTTGACTTCTTTTATTCCAGTATTTACAATGATTTTATAAGTACTTATTTCTCTGTATTTATGCTAAAAATATCTAGAGTTTTCCCCCTTGTTATATTCCTTATTGAACTTTAATAAAAATGTGTTTGATTTATAATATTTAGATATCTCTTATACACAAAAGAATTATGTACAGTCAAGCACTGAGGTAAGCTGAAAATATTTTTAATTATGTTTAATTTATTTATTTTTTCTGAGTACTTGATTTAAAGCCATTACCAGCAAACCATGGGGTATTGTTTATAAAATAATGTTTTGTTTTGTTTCTTCACAATTTGCTTACTTTTATATTTGTTTTATATCTTCCATTTGAATAACACTTCTGTGGTAAAATCATAATTCTATTATAATATTTAAAATGCCACTAATGTATTATGCAGAAAATCCTATGTTGAACTATTTATTTTACAATAAAAGCTATCACTGAATCTTCAATGCACTGTATAGGATTATATACATATACCTATATTGCTAGTTTTCAAAAAAATTATTCTTAGAAATGCTATCTTGACTCATATTTATAGACATAAAGCTTTATATTTTATTTGACTTATTAAATTTTAACGATCTATTAATGTCACTGATAAGATATAAATGATGTTTGAGAAATTAAATTATTGATTATTTTTCCAGGAATAATAAATCGTTCTTTGACAATTTATTTAAAGGAATTTTAAAACTCTTTTATTCCTTTGAATTATCTCCTCAGAAAATCCTTACTGGAAACCTTGGAAACCTGTCAAACTATCTACAACATTGTGACAATAATTAGTTGGAGAAACTATTTCAATTGGGTAGAAATCTGATTCTCACAATAAGTTAACATTTTACAGCTGCAGAAATATGGCTAAATCATCATGGCTTGCCTTGCAGCCACGTATGGACATTTGACTGAGCTCACACTGTCAGTGGGACTGCAAATCAGTATAACCTTTCCGGAAAACAGTATGAATATTCCTCAAAGAAATAAATGTAGACCTCCCATTCAATCCAGCAATCTCACTGCTGGATATCTGCCCAAAGGAAATGAAGTCATTTCATCAAAAAGACACTGCACTTGAATGCATATATGTTGAAGCCTTAACCTTTAATGTAATGGTATTTGGAGGTGGGGCCTTTAGGAAATAATTAGGTTTAGATGAAATTATAGAGTAAGACCTCCATGACAGAATTAATGGTTTTTATAAGGAGAGGAAGAGAGACAAGAGCTCTCTTTCTAGGCCACATGAAGACACAAGGAGAATGCTGCCAACTGCAAGCCAGGAGGAGAGCCCTTAATAGGAACCAAATCTGCTGGCACCTTGATCTGGGATCCCACACTCCATAACAATGAGAAATAAAAATCTGTTGTTTAAGCTCCCCATTCTATGGTATTTTACAGAAGTCTGAGATGACTAACATACTCTTTAAAACATAACCCTAATAACAATTAGAAGCCTCTCTTTTATAAAGAAGGTAGTATATGCCTACAGTAAATGAATTTACAAGTTCACAAGTTTTGTCAATGGTGAAGCTATGTTTCAAACCTAAATTTCTTTAATTTCTAAAATCTCTATCTTTGTTTACCACATAGGAACCATGCATACTTTTTGGCCTTGTAATGCATAAACATGTGTTCTGTAGTTATTGATAATTCTCATTATATAGCAAATGTGGAACTGTTTTTATAAAAAATTCATTCCAGTGGAATGACTAGGTACTTAATTTAGAAATTTCTGAAATTAAGACCCATTGAATACCAGGAGGATGTCAGTCTAAATGCCTTTTTACCATAACCACTTTCATACACATGTCAAGTCTCCATGTGAGCTGGACTCTCATCCTCATTTGGCCTTTTACCAGCCAAGATTCATTCAGACTTTGCTCTTAAAGAGTTAAAATGGGAATGAAGTCTTTTATCCATGATAGGACCACCTTCTGGGGGGATTTGGTGAGGTGGAGTGTTTGTAGACAATCACTCATGTACAGCATGAAGACTATGCCCGGAACTTTCAACCCAGGATTAGATACTGTCTAAAAAGTAGACCATTAAAGGCAAACAACTTAAAGAGCCAGAATTCTGTCTGCTTTCTTGTAAAAAGAAATATAGGTACAATTAGGCATTTCAGATTATTTTAAAGTACTTTTGTATTGACCTGGAAAATTTTATGGAAATTAATTTTTAAAAATCAAGATGTAATGACAAAGGAATGATGTAAGCCTTGTTTTATAGATATTTTAAAAGTAAAAACAAAACCAAGTATGAGCAAATCTTTCTGTAACTTTTCAAAAACATTTAATACTGAAGAAACCTAAAAAATTAGATCAGAATTGTCACCATTCTTTCTTTTCCAATTCTAATTCCTATGAAATTCTATCTTTAAATATTATGTGAGAACAAATGA
>RJWJ010036355.1:0-16275 GCA_004363605.1 Indri indri | reverse complement strand
TAAAGAAGTATTGGTAATAAATTTCTTTTGAAAGTTGGGTAGTATTAAGCTGTAAAGCCATCTGGTCTTGGGTTTTTCTCTTTTTTTGTTATTGATCTGTTCAGACTGTCTATTTCTTCCTGATTCAACCTGGTTAGGTTGTAATTTTTTAGGAATTTATCCATTCTCTCTAGGTTATCAAATTTGTTCACATATAATTTTTCATAATAGTCCTTTAGGATCTTTTATTTTTGAGGTGTCTATTGTACTGTCTTTACCCCATTTCTGATTTTATATATTTGATTTTTATCTCTTTTTTTCAGTTAGTCTAGCTAGGAGTTTGTCAATTTCATTCATTTTTTTCGAAAGCCAACCTTAATTTTATTTATTTTTTCTATTTTTTTCTCTATTTAATTTATGCTTGTTCTGATCTTTATTAGTTTCTTCCTTCCACTAACTTTGAGTTTAGTGGGTTCTTTATTTTCTAGTTTCTTGAGATGTAATGTTAAGCTAATTATTTGGGGTCTCTCTTCTTTTTACCATATTTATTGCTATAAACATCCCTCATACAAATGCTATTGCTGTATCCCATAAGTTTTGGTATGTTGCATTTCTATTGTCGTTTGTCTCAAGATGTAAGATATTTTTTAATTTCCTTTTTGATGTCTTTTTTGACACATTGGTTGTTCAGAAGCATGTTGTTTAATTTCCACATTATAAATTTTCCAAAATTCCTCCTGTTATTGATTTCCAGTTTTATACCACTGTGGTCAGAAATAATACTTGATATGATTTAGATCTCCCTGAATTTGTCAAGACTTGTTTTGTGGCCTACTGTATGATCTATCCTGGAAAATGTTTCATGTACACTAGAGAAGAATGTGTATTCTACTGCTGCCGTTGGATGAAATCCTCTGTATGTATCTGTTAGGTCCCTCTATTTCTCCTTTCATGTTTATTAATTTTTTTGTATGACAAAGTCTCCCTATCTTGCTCAGGCTGGAGTGCAGTGGCTATTCACAGACATGATCATAGTGCACTATATCCTTGAACTTCTGGGTTCATGTAATACTCTTGCTCCTGAGTAGCTGGGAGTACAGGCATGTGCCACCACACATGACTCCATTAATGTTTGCTTTATATATTTAGGTTCTCCATTGTTGGGTGCATATATATTTACAATTGTTATGTCCTCTAATGAATCAAGCCCTCTATCACTAAATGATGGCCTACATTGTCTCTCTTGAAGTCTTTGAGTTAAACTCTATTTTACCTAAGTATAGCTAGCTCTGCTGTCTTTTGGTAACCTTTTGAATGAAATATATTCTTCCATCCCTTCACCTTCAGCCTATGTGTGTCCTTAAGGCTAAAGTGGGTCTCTTGTAGACAGCAACATAATTAGATATTGGTTTTTTTATAATCCATTCAGCCACTCTATGTCTTTTGATTGGAGAATTTTATCCATTTACATTTAAAGTAATTATTGCTAGATAAGGACTTACTACTGACATTTTGTTAATTGTTTCTGGTTGGTTTGTAGGTCCTTAGATCCTTGCCAGCTTTCTTGTTTATCTTTGTCATTTGCTTATTTTCTGTAGTGCTAAATTTTGATTCCATTCTCTTTATCATTTTTGTATCTGCTATAGTTTTTTGCTTTGTGGTTACGATGAGGCTTACATAAAGCATCTAATAGTTATAATGACTATCTTATATTGATAACTTCAGTCACCTGCAAAAACTCTAGACCCTCCTCCCACACAAATTATATTTTTGATGTCATAATTTACATATTTTTATATTATGTATCTCTCAACAACTTATTGTCACTATCATTACTTTTTACTGTTTTAACTTTGAATCTTCATGCTAGAGATATATGTAATTAACAGAGCATCATAACAGTATTAGAGTATTCTGAATTGGACTGTATATTTATCTTTACTAGTAAATTTTGTACTTTTATATGTTTTCAAGTTAGTAATGAGTTTCCTTTTATTTCCACTTGAAGAACTCCCTTAAACATTTCTTATACAGCAAATTTAATGATAATGAATTTCCTCAATTTTTTATGTCTGAGAAAGACTTTATTTCTACATTCCTAAAAGACAGATTTACTATGTATAGCATTCTTTGTGGGAAGTTTTTTTCTCTCAGCACTTTGAATATATCTTTCCATTCTCTTCTATAAAGTTTCTGCTGAGAAATCTGCTGTTTGTCTAACAGAGATATCATTATATGTGGTGTGACAATTTTGTTGCTCTTAAAATTCTCTCTTTGTCTTTAACTATTGACAGTTTAATTACAATGTATCCCAGAGAGGACCTCTTTGGGTTGAATCTATTTGGGAACTTTTGAGCTTCAGGGACCTAGATGTCCATATCTCTTCCAAGACTTTGGAAGTTTTCAGCAATTATTTCATTAAATAAGCTTTCCATCTCTATCTTTGTCTCTTCTTCTGAAACTCCCATAATGCAAATATTTGTTCATTTCATACCGTTTATAAGTTCAATAGGCTTTCACTCTTTTTCATTGTTTTGTTTTTTTTTTCTTCCTCTTTTTTTGCCTCTGGTAATTTCAAAAGACCACTCTTTAAGTACAGAGATTCTTTCTTCTGTGTGATCTAGTATGTCTTTGATGTTCTTTATTGTATTTTTTATTTAATTCATTAAACTCTTCAGCTCCAAAATTTCTGTGTGTTTCTTTTTCATATCTATATCTTTATTGAATTTTTCATTTAGATCATAAATTACTCTTCTGATTTTATTGATTTTCTATCTATATTCTCTAGTCTATCACTGAGTTTCCTTAAAATTATTGTTTTGAATTCCTTTTTAAGCTATTTGTAAGTTTCTTCTCCTTTAGGGTCGGTTACCGGAGAATTATTGTGTTCCTTCAGTGGTATCATGATTCCTTACTTTTTCATGTTTCTTGTGTCCCTGAATTGATGTCTATGCATTTGATGAAACAATCATCTCTTCCATACTTCACAGTGTGGCATTCATAGCTGAAGACTTTTATCTGAAGATGGGTCTTAGTGTACTAATTGGGAAGAGTGTGGTGGCTTTGATTTTGAGTGTGTATTGGTGGTGTTGCTTTCATGCAGTTTCTTCACCTGCAACCAATATCAGCATTACTGTGGAGGGATCAGTAGCCTAGACTGTAGGAGCTTGTGGCAGTGGTAACATAGGTTGTTAGGGTCCTCAGTGACAAAGGCTTTGAGGTTCTCCTATTCTCATTTTCTCCACAATGTGGAGTCTTAACTAAGAGGATCCGTCTTTATGTCAGGTCTGACATAACCCACAAGCAGCTGCAGCAGCACTGGGTTCCAGGGCACAGATGCTCAGAACATCTCTGGTCCTGTGCTCAGGGTCTCATGAACCTATTATGGTACCTGGGTCTTTGGGTGTAGGTTCCCTCTCTGAAGCAGGATTGGATGTAGATTGTCCAAAAAGCCAAGGCCTGTGAAGGTTTGGGCCCTGGGAGCAGGGTACAGCTGAAATTTGGAAATAAGAACTAATAGTGGCAACTCAGGTCCCACAAGATAAGGCACTTCATAGTGGTGACTCTGGACCCTGATATGGTGGGACATGGCAGTACCCCTGATTCTGTGAGGCCAGCTTCGGTGGCAGCAAGGACCCTGGACTAGTGGAGCAGAGCTGTTTCTTGGGCTGTGGGAGACAGGGAGCAGCACAGTGATGACTCCACTCACTGGGGAAGGGGGTATCTCAGCAGCTCAGAATGTCAGGGGCTAGCCAAGCTCCAAGAAAGCAGGGTACTAGAGTTGTTTTTGCCTGTAGGGTAGAATGTCACAGCTCAGCCACTATTCTGTTACCCTGGGACACAGGGTACCACATCAATTCAGCCTTGGGGTGTGTGGCTACTCAGCTTGGCCAAGACACCAATTCTCCAGGAGGCAGGGTGCTGCAAGGTGCAGAAATGACTGGAAGGGGTAGATGGACCAGCTCCGTAACAGATTGGCCCCGTCGGGTAGTATATATATAGCAGCAGCTTAGCTCAGGGATGGCAGGCCACCAGGTGGGGCTGATTCAACAACAGCAAAGCTTCAGGAATGGAAGGGTGCCACGGCAACTTGCTCTAGAACAGGACGCTCTCTCGCAGTGATTCTGTATTTAAGATGGTACAGATCAGCAGCTGCACAGGTAACAGGGAGTGGGGTACAACATCAGCTCCTTCTCCAGGGTAACAGCTGTGTGGACTCCAGGAAGCTCCTCAACTGGGCTTGTGCTTATGAAGACTACAGGAGTCCCCAGTGGTGAGGACTGTAGGTGGCCAAGGTGGTGATGGGGGATGCTGGGGTCCACTTGCTTACCTTTTTCCCACAGGAAGAAGTCACTCCTGGTTCTGAGCTGATCCCAACTAGGGGATAGGGCTGTGGAGGCGAGGTGTTGCCTTCTGTTCTCTATGTGGCCATCCTAAGTGTCTGTCTTCTGCAGGGTTTTGCTACCCCTTTGATGTACTCCAGTGCTCTCCTTTATTTATTTTCATCAAAAGGCAGTTGTTCATTCATTGTTTTGACTAGGGACAATTGCTAGGGCTTTTAATTGATGAAGTCATTCTCCCCAAATTGTTTAATTTTAGGTAAAAAGGATGAAAGTCTTAAATTTATAGCATTACAATGAATGAGGTAATTTCATTTGTCTATTTGCAAGCAAAAGAATAGGAAATTCAAATTTAACTTGTTCAGAATGAGGCCACAACACTTTGTGAAATTTAATTGCAGTAATAGCTCTGTGATCCTGGCAAAATTATCAGGCTCTTTACCTAGATTTTTCAGAGGTCTTTTTTTTTTTTTTTTCAATTTCAGATTTCTTCAGAGGGTTTGTTTAGTGGCTGAGAAAGGACTTTATCAGAATGAGACACGATGGGAAAGTTGGCGATTTTGTTGACGTCAGTGTGGAATAGCCTGATTAGATTAATAACCTGCCATGTAGAACTCACTGCATAGGTGTTTTCCCCATGGTGTTCTTATTGATTCTGGGCCAGATGCATGTTGCATACAGGCTGATGAATTTAAGAACAGATCCATGGCTGCTTAATGTATCCCTGGAAACAGCTTTCAAAAGTCATTAGGCCTGAGAAATGATAGGGTCTGCACCCTTGAGACATCACTCTACAGACAAATAGATTTCAGTTTGCATTTTTTTTCTTAATTCATTTCAAATTTGTATGGAATTCATTAGGCCAATAAAAGTTGTGTTGTATTGAAAAGAATTCTAAACCTGAAGCCAAAAGCTATATTTGAAATGCAATTTTGACACTTTATAGGTGTGATACTAGGTGGGTGACATAATGTATTGGGCCTCAGTTTCCTCCAATGCAGGAATTGGTTTAGACCAGTGGTTTTCAACATACGCACCCAGGACCAGCAGCATCAGCATCACCTGGGAACTTGTTAGATATGCAAACTCTCAACAAAAACAGTGGCTCACACCTGTAATCCCAGCACTGTGGGAAGCTGAGGCAGGAGGATGATTTGAAGCCAGGAGTTGGAGCCCAGCCTGGGCAATATAGTGAGACCCAGATCTCTAAGATTTTTTTTTTTTTTTTAATTTAGCCAGGTGTCGTGGCACGCACTGTAGTCCTAGAAACTTGGGAGGCTGAGGTGGGAGAATCACTTGAGCCCAGGAGTCTGAGGCTGCAGCGAGCCATGCTTGATTGGGCCACTGCACTCCAGCCTGGGAGACAAAGTGAAACTCTGTCTCTGAAAAATAAGACAGAAAGAGAGAGAGAAAGAAACAATTAATTCTCGGGTCCACATCAGGCATTCTGAAACTGCAACTCTGGGTATATGACCAAGACATCTGTGATTCACCCTCTAGGCAATTCTGATCCAGGGTAAAGTTTGAGAACCACGGCAATAGTTCAGAAAACGTTTCCTTTAAAGGGCTATTTAGTAAGATTTTAGGCTGTATGGGCCAAGAAGTAAAATCAAGGCTATTATGTAAGTAATATTTAATGTATAGAGAGAAAAATAAATTTTATGGACATAATTTAAATATAGTAATAAAGAAAAAAAAATTTTCTAATACAGGTCACTAATGAGAAGAATGGAAACTTTTTTAAGGGGGGACACTAATTTGCTAAGTTGGAACTCAAAGTTAATGTTCCCTATCATTAAATGTCCTGTATATATTCCTCTGTAAAAGTCATTCTTAGCTTATGGGCCATATAAATTGGTAGCATGTTGAATATGGCCTGTAGGTCACAGTTTGCCATCCCTTATGTAAAGGATATCTAAAGTCCCTTTCTAACCTTTTATGAGCCTACCTGCACCAGTGGTGATGTTCCTTAGACACCTCTGCCTTTTTCTCCTCTTCAGGTATTAATAATATAAAGTTAAGAAACCAAATTACAAATCCTAGCACTCCATCCTTAACCTAAACCCATCCACCCACACCACCCACTATATGTAGATCTTTCATGAAAACTGAACAAAAAGTGGCTGAACAAGATATAAAGTACACAAGGAGTTCTTGAATGCCTACGCCGATTTTTTCAAAGTAAAGCCAAATGCAAATAATGGTTTTATGGATAGATTTTAGATATGATGTAGTATCTATCAGTAATATCCTTCACGATTTCTTTATTTATTGTCTGTTGGGGGAAAGACTTAAAAACTCAACAGTATTTCAGAGATTAACTGAACTACACCGTATCAAAGTCATGAGTTATTATAAAAAAGACAGAAGCAAGAACTTACTATCCTAAGCAATTAGCTCTTATCAGACTCTGAATAAGATATATTGGTCAGACTCTCTTTTTTCCATCCAGGTGGGAATACTCGAAATGGATATCTTTTTAAAATCAAAGCTTCCATCTTAAGTAAAAACAGAGAGAGAGAGAGAGAGAGAGCGCAAATTAGTTGAATCGATTCATTTGGTTTTTGCCAGAAGCTTGCCTTCTGCAATTAATTCAATTGACTAGTTTAATTTCTCTATACATTCATTAGGGCATTGGTGGGGATATGACTATTCAGTTTTAAGCATCTCTTGGGCTCCATTCTCTAATTCCCTTGTCTCAGAACTACTGCAATGTCTCTAGTTGCTATATTCCATGCTAGGTGGAAGAAGAGTCCAGTATTCTCTCAAAAGTTTGCAAATAATGTAATTAACCACCCCACTCTAATAAGCATATCTTTTGTGGGCATTGTGCACTTGTGCATCTGGTCAAAAACTAAGTCAAACTCTTTGGCATGAGGGGGGAAATTGGCTATGTGGAAGAAGAGAGGAGTAGAACACTTTTTCTGTTCACGGAGTAAACCCAGAAAAATATCCCTTCTTGCATGGGTGTAAAACTAGCTCCTTTCACTGTCTTTTGATATTTGCATTTGGACATTGCAGAAAAATTTCCAAGACTTGATAACTTCCCATCACATCTCAATCACTGGTATTTCTACTCACAAAAGGGTAAAACTTCACATCCCTGCAGTTTCTATTGGCTACACCAATATACAGACAGGTTTACTCTTTCATTCTTTCTTTTTCATTTTCTAATGAGGTTAAATATATACAGAGTAGAATACATAAAGTGTACTCAAGTGTACCTTTCAATGAATTTTTATGTATACGCTTATGTGTAACTATTCACCCAAGTCACAAGAGAGAACATTTCCGACACTCCACTTAGTCAATGCCCACCCCAGAGATAAACATTATTCTGACTCTATCACCATTGATTAGATTTGCCCATCATTAAATTTTATGGATTACTTAGCCTTTTGTGTGTGCCTTTTTGCTCAAAATTATGCTTCTGACTAGATTTGTTCTTAAGTGATATGTGTAGAAACCAGCCAGAATTTGGGGTCCACAATATATAAACCCAGGTCATTCATCTCCCTAGACAATATGTGAAACCCCTCAATATAGATGAATGAATGCTAATAAAATGCATTAGCTAAATATAAATAATGAATACCGTATTTCTTTTCTGTTATCTAACATAATTGCAATTTTTATATGTAGAATTTCAAGACCAAATATTACTGTTCAACTCACACACAGATTAAAAAATGAATTGTAAGTTTTCTGTGTTTTGGTGATTATTGATATCCTGTAGATTTTAAAACCCACCTAAGAGTCCACAGTGATGAATTGCTTTACTTTAAGCAAATTTATAATTTTCATCTACTTTACTCCACACTTTATGAGCCTAATTTTTCAGGGTTCATTAATTCACTTTCCCCTGGTGGCTGTTATATATTGTTTGGATTTCCATTTATGTCATTTTTGTCCTGTAAATCTATACTATGCTTCTTTGAAATTCTTGGTTCTTATTTAACTCATTTCTCACATTTTTAAACCATTATCTATGCACAATATTAATTTCATCTGCCTTCTCTGGGTCCAAGTATGATAATTAATTGTTCCTCTTATTTGATTTGTCTAATATTTTTAAAACAAAATAAAACAAAACAAGAAATCTTTCCCCCCTCGTCAGTTTCTCCCAACCACCCCTTCATTTCTCTTATTTGCACCATCATTCTGCCAATTCCTGAAGCTGGCCAGTGAGAGTTCTTTGACTCTCTTTCCACTGTCTTCCCATTGCTGCTCATAATTCATTTTCTCATCACCAGAGCCCTGATTGCACTGATGATCTAATATGCCTGCCTGGTCCACCCTCTCCCAGCTGCAATTCATCTCCTATATGCTCCCTAAACCTCTGATGGCATTAGGAGAGTCATCTGCTGAACAACTTAAATCAGTATTTCTCCAACGTCAAGAATGTGTGGATCCATTTTAAAGGAAAAAATATCCCATACATCATCAGTGTCAACTTAAATTAGTTTTATTATAGCATAATATAAATAAGTGCTAGCATAAGCCTATTTATAAAATCCTTCTTCTTACAGATCATGTGTAACTGTAAAATCAAATAGATATAATTAATACTAACAATATAATGAAACTAATACAACTGAAATGAATAAGATGAATAAAAATAAATTCCCACTCGCTATGTGAATATTGTACTAATTGCTACTCTTTGTACATTGGAAATCTTAAGAGAAGTGTTGGGAAGATTGCATCATTTCATGGAACACAGTGTTATGGCAGGACTATAAATAATGCTGTGTTCTTTGAGATGATGCAATCCTCCCAACACTTTCCTCTATTCAAAATATTTCAAAAAAATTCATGTCTTCTATGTGCTACAATGTCATTTACCTTCACCAGTTTTAAATGCATCATTTGCCTCTTAAGTCAACCTGGGGTTTTTTTGTTGTTGTTTATTTTTATTTTTTTTATTTGTTCATGAGTTCACTGAAATCAGTGTTACCTGATTATCATGCAATGAATGATAAACACAACAGAAATGAAATAATTCTGCAGTTTGCAGATAGGAAGGTAGCATCCAGATGCCATAGAATATCTTTACATTATTTTATATTAATAGATTATTATTTAGATGAAAATCCAAAATGTGATACATCTAAAAATACTTCACAGGACCTAAACTTAAACACATTGAGTTAAAATGATACTATATTCACTATTCATTCATACCCAAATAATCAAGTAGACATTGTTTTCTTTACATGAGTGTGTATGTATCCTATCTCATTAATTAGATTTTAATTTCCTTAAAGGCAGATGCATAGGTTAAACTCCTTTGTGCATTCATACCCTTGCACAAGACTTTATACATATTAATCTTCACTAAAAGTTCTCATCAATTGATTACTGAGTTAATGAATGCTTGTTTGTTTCCCTGTTTTCTGCCTTTTCCTATAGTCAGATTGATTCCCTAATAACTCTTCCGTCCTTACCCCAAAACCTCTCCACCTTGACAAATACACCATGAACATGCTCACATCCAATACTTTATTCATGACACTTTTTCCATCTAAAATAACTTCTCTGCTGACTGTGTTACCACATCTTATATTTCTTAGCTAACCTTTTGATATCATCTGTTTCTTTGCTGAGGCTTTCTATTTTTTACATTTTCCCCATGCATGTTCATAATTGCTATTTAAAGTATTTTTATGATGGCTGCTCTAAAACCTTTGCTAACATTTTTGTCATCTTGATGTTGGCATCAACTGATTGTCTTTTAATCATTAAGTTACACATCTTCCTGGTCCTCAGTTCGAGTATACAGTAGAAGCTGGGACATTTTGGGAATTATGCGTAGGGAACTATAGATATTATTTTGACCATCTATTGCTGCTGGTTTCCACAGACTCCATTCCTGCAGGGTAAGGGAGTGCACCACCTCACGACCGTTAGGTGTGGATAAAAGTCCAGGATTCCCCGCTTGGCCTCTGTTGACATTCACAGGAAAGGTGTTCTTCATTACTTCTGGTGGGGGTGGGAGTTCTAGGTCCCCACGTGGCGTACCTCCAATAACACCAAGAGATTGGAGGTGTCCTCACCACCAGTGGGTGGTGGCAAAAGTCCTGACTCTCCGCCAGGTTTCTTTTGCACTACCCTAGTGGGGAGAGGGAAAATGCCTCAATACTGCTAGGTGGGTGTGGAAGTCCTGACTCTCCCCATGGTCTCCTGACACAATGGAATGGGACTTCATTATAGCCTGGTGGGGAGAAAAATCTCTCTCTCTGCCCCACCTTGTCTGACACCACCCTGATGTGGAGTTTGAGGCACTTCCTTACTGCCTGGCAGGGGTGGAAGTCTCAGCTTACCACTTGGCTTTGGGTGTTACTCTCACCACCCATCCTAAGAAATAAGATCTAGATTTTTGGTTTACTCTATTTTTCAAAAGATCTTCCTTTCTTATCCTGTTGTTCTAAAGAATTAATTATTCACAAACGTACCTCTAAACGGTACTTTTTCAGTGCTTATTGAACTGCCTTTATCTCATCCACCTGCACTCATGCTTTAGGAGATCTCATCAAATCACGTGCCTAGAAACACCTCCTATATTTCTTACAATTCCTAAGTTTATCTCTCCAGCTTCAGCCTCTCTCCTGAAGTCCAAACTCACATATACAACAGCTCACTTGACATCTCCACTTTGATATCTAATAGGCACATAAAATTTGATTCTACCCCACCTCTGCTAATATCCCCAAATCTGTTTCTCTCCCAATTTCCACATTCAAAAAACAACTTTATTCTTCCAGATGCTCATGTCCAAAACAACAAATTTCCCTTTTTCTCTCAAAAACTGAATTAACCCAACAGAAAATCCTATAGGCTCAAATTTCAAGATATATTCGTAACCACTTTTAAAGATTTCCACCACTACCATTCTCATCTAAGTCACCATTATTTCTCATCTAGGCCACCACAATAGCCTCCTGGATTCCTGTTTCCAACCTTGTTTCAAATGCCCAGAGTCTATTCCCACAAGTGCTAGAGTGATTCTTTTATGATGGAAACCATGTCATAACTCTCTACTCAGAAATTTCCAGTGTCATCTCATTCTATTCACAGTAATATGTTAACAGTAAGTCCTGCCTCAGCTCCTACCACTGTCCATCTTACTGTCACTGTTCTTCCCCATTGGCCTTCCTGCAGCCCTACAACCAGGACAAGCACTCTCTAACCACAGGTCCTTTGCACTTGCTGCTCTGTACATGAAGAAAGTTTTGTCCAAGATATCCTTATATTATTTTTTATTCAGTGCTCAAATGTCACCTAATCTGAAAGGACTTCTTTGATTACTAGCCCATTTTAGTACTCCCCCAATGTTATTTTCGAACTCATTCACTCTATTTTACTTTTCTTTACAGCTCTTATCACCACCTGCCATATAGAAGTTTGTTTATTCATTGATTTCTGATTTTCTCCACAGAAAGTGGGCTCCATGAGAATGGGGGCTTTCTTTTGTTCCCTGCTGTATTTCCAATGCCTAAAGAGTTAGTAGCACACAATAGGTGCTCCATAAATATCTGTCAATTGATTTAATTAAAAAATATTTCTTACTGCAGTTAAGAATATTTTTTCTGGTTGATGTATCCCCTGAAAAATATAGGTCAGGTCAAATCAAAGACATCTATTTAGCATCTAATGTTTCATCTCTTATTTTGGGTACTTTCTTTTTCTCCCCAAGGAAGCATGTAAATAAAGTAGTACCAAAATATAATAAGAAAAACTAATAACAGTATTTAATAATTCTCATAAAAGTCAGTTCATTCAGAACCTGGTATGATTGTATTCCTTTCTAGTAATTGAAATTTCATCTTCTTTTAAATAAATTGCTAGAAATAGAGATCCTCCATTGTAATACTCTTTCTGATAACAGTTATAGAAAAGCAACGGAAAAAAGTAACGTATTTCTAGAATTTAGGATAATATATTACTTATGCATGAAATCTACATTCTCTTTAATACGTAGTATCACCTTATGTGTTTTAATGGTAAGATTTACTTCCTACACTCATTTCCATTTCGTTGCAAAGCAATAATCTCATGACAGCAGGTGGAGACACTACTCTAGAATCTGCTAGAACTTGAGAAATGAGCTGTTTTCCCCTAGATTAATTTGCAATCTTTCTGGGAATTTTTGTTTGTTGAACATGACTGAAGTTTGTTTCTAAAGTTAGAGTTCACTCTCCTAATGATGAATTCTGAAAAATAATTGGGCACCTGAAAAAAGGATTTGTTCTACTAAAATTTTCAGATGTACCCAATGATTATCCGTATCTTTGGTTGTTAAAATAAAATTCACCAAGTGACTTAAATAAAATCGGCAAATATCATTTTACAGATAAAAAGTATCAAGTATCTTCAAAACTGATAAATGTCTTTGACTATAGTATTAAGCCTTCCAATTCTCTTGAGAAAATTGCTATGATCTACGAACTAGTTTTCTTGCCACCAGCCTGTATAATCACCCTCCAAACCATCGTCTATTCTCCCTTTACAAGAGTGTTTCTTGATCTCCAATTTCATCCGTTGAAAATGTTCCAATGGCTTTTAAATGCCTAAGGAAGAAAAATCCCACATCTTTCACATGTAAAACAAAGTCCTTCAAAGCCTTTCACAGGTTAACCTCACTCAACTTTTCCCAGCCATGACTTCGCTATCTGATCGTGCTGGTACAGCATTATAGATCTAACCGAGGACCCACACTTGACAAGTATCTCACACCTTTACCAGGAGCAACTTTCCTTCTCGCCTAACTGGTGATGTTCTGTACATTTTTCAAGGCTGACTTAAATAGCATCGCTTTCTGCACTGAGGAAGCATTGACAATTTTTTCAGGTTCCTGACATTGCTTAGGTGTGAGTGAGTAATCTGTAGTGGGAGAATTCATAGTTCTGCCCTCCTGGGGCTTCCAGGCTAGGAAGCCTTCCCTGCCCACTCCCCTTGGAACTCCTCCCCAGTCAGAATTACCTTAATTTTCCTGGCTCTGTCATAGTGAACTGATTAGAACACTAAACTCTGCACTTTTTTTAGGGTAGTGCCTTCTCTTAATCATCCATTTTTATTCTTGATTCTAGCCCAATTCAGCACAGAAAAGATGCAAGCTCAATGTTTATTGGTTTGGGATTAAGAAAGGGAGACACAATGAAAGGTTGAAAGATTCATTTAACCGTTTTGATATTTTTCTTCTTCGTGAGGTAAAACATTTTCAAAAATGTTTAATTTGATATGAATAAAATCAACTAATTATTTCTTACAAAGGAGAATCCTGAATCTTAGAAAGAATTTTTATTGATGTGGGATTTTAAAAGGTACTAAAAAAATTTTAAGTAAAGTTGCCTCTTGTCCAACATTGACAAAAAGAGACAAAATTTACTTTCCTTTTACATGAAGTTGTGACAATTTTTTCTAGCCTGAAAGAAGATTAGCCACACATTCCCTGGGTCCTTCATTTCTTTATACTGAAAATGAGATAGCAGGTAATTTACCCATCAGGTTTTTAATGAGTCACAGTATTTGAAGGCTATGAGCTGAGTAATATCATTCATTTATGGTCTTGTCCTGCAGATGTTGTGTTTTATATAAGACAGTGTGAAACAAACAAAACAGAGCTTTTTAATAAGCTTCACTATTAAGTACAACTGAGCCATTTCAGAGAATAATGGCATTTCTCAGAAGAGGATAAAAAACATAAAGTGTCATTTTCCTCAAATAACAAAGAGATAAACGGGTAAAGAAGCATAAATGTTAACACAGTGACCAATAAATGTGTACTGTTTCACATCTAAGGAAAGTCACAATAGCACAACACTTTGCAGCTTAGTTTTTGTTTCAAATAAGCCAATCATGAGTCAATACTACCAACAGGTCCTTGTCCTTTTTTTCTAAATTATAATAGAGCAATAGAACTACCAACAATTTAATGCCTTTTTAAAGGTCACAGTGGAGGCTAATAACCAAACTCACACTAGAATCCATTGTCTAGTTTACCCCTGACTATCAACTGATCATGCCTTAGTTCTGTGCCTTCGATCTCAGCATCCTTGGACATGCTTCCGTCCTCACCTTTCCCTCATCCTGGCCTCAGTAAAGACCTTATGAATTGTTGCCTAAACGTTTTCTTTTTTGTCTTTCTTTCTTTCTTGAGACACGGTCTAGCTCTGTCACCTGGGCTAGAGTGCAGTGGTGTCATCATAGTTTGCTGCAACCTCCAACTCCTGGGTTCAAGTGATCTTCCTGCCTCAGCCTCCCATGTAGTCGGGACTACAGGTGCACACCACCACCCCCAGCTAATTTTTTTTATTATTATTATTTGGTGAGACAGGGTCTTGCTACATTGCCCAGGCTGGTCTCAAACTTCTGGCCTCAAGTGATCTATCTGTTTAGGCCTCCCAAAGTGCTGAGATTACAGGTGTGAGCCACCATGCCTGGCCCTAAACATTTTCAATAACATTTTAGCTGGGTTCTTTTCCTGCCACCCCCATCTATTTAGTTCACACCCATACGCGTTCAATTCTAAAACACAAATCTAATGGTACTATACCCCTGCTTTTCAAATCTTCATTGACATGAACGTTAAATCAGTTTCCAATAAATCATACAGCCTTTGTTTGCAATATGTAATTTGTTGTGATCTTGATGAAATATTCATTCATCAGAAAATGACTTTTAAACATCTACTCTGTGGCAAGCATAAAGGGATACATTACTCTAACAGAGAGATACCATCCCTGCCCTCTTGGAGTTTTCGTGTTGCCACATAGAGTAATATATTCACATTCTGGGGATGAGGATGTATACATCTTTGGCAGGGGTATGGCAAGGGGAGGTCATTGCCTTGTCTACAAAATATCTAATAGAATGGGACAGAAGCATGGTGACTGTTTGAAGTTCTTTTTTCTATAATATGTTTTCCAAATTTTCCCTCATTAATATATAGTATGTTTCTAATTCAGGGAGGAGGTCTTAATTTTTAATAATATACTCTCACCTTCTCAGATGACGTCCAAATTATACATCATGATATAACAGATCCAACCAGACAGTGATTACACACTGTCTTTTTAACTCCAGACACTCTCCCCGATAGACACTATATTTCAATTGCAGTAGGGCACTCACCAGTCCCTTAATAGACCTCCCCGCTTTTAATAATCCTCTGTGTCTTGCATAAAGACTGAGAAAGTCTTACTTTTCCATTTGTAAGGGTCTTCAGCTGTCAACATCTCTTTGCTACCTTTTCACTGATACCGTAGGCCACTTTCTCCTTCTCTCATTTCTCCAGAGCACGGGATCCCATTTTCCAGAACTTTACAGAATTATTTATGTCCTGCCTCTGCCATTTACCTCCACGTGCCTTCAGGACAGAGACTGCACCCTGATTTTCCGTATACCTAGCACTTATCACAGTGCTTAGCACTGCCATTGCATACAGTTTGATTAACTAAATTAAAAGATGTTTCCTTGGAAATGGTACACTTAAAATACTTCTGCCAATATGTCCTTGATGCTAGAGGATGTGGCAGATTTGTTAGGATGAACTATTAGGATGTTTAAATTGTCTTCGTGGAAATGAAGTAATCCCTGAAGATCTAACACAGCACTGAAAGTGCGTATTATAAGACAAATGTGTACAGACACAAAAAATTTTTCATGGAGGTTTTGTTCAAATTCCAATAACCTGCCTTACTTTGTAATAATGTGGTCATTGCACCAATAAATTTTTAATGACATTATATTAATACATTATATATGTATTGTAAAGAATGCTTCAACTTGTTGAGTATTTTAGGTGGTATCTCACGCTGTGGTTTGTAACGTGTGGTTTCCATGCAGGAACCATCTTACAAAGGTGCTATTTTTCTAAGAGTGCTGTTGGCTTGGTCTTTTCACAGTTTACCTTCTATTGGTGGCTACCATATTCAGAATAACAATTCTTAAGAAG